>JAXCGZ010022876.1:20000-101503 GCA_037179515.1 Halocaridina rubra
ACTGGAAGCTAATTTATTTCTATCGACCAGGTCAGTTCGAGATTTTGAGTGGAAACTAAGACTAGACCATATATGTCTTTCACGTATGATCATGGATCCTGCCAGATACGAGGTAAAGCCTTTATTGTCCTCTGTATTCTTTCTTTTTTTTCTCTTCTTTTTCTTCTTTCATACTTTTTATTTCTCGATGCTTGTATGATGAATAACTCAGTTTTCTTCGCTTTTGTTTTACATATTGCTTTTCTGTGGTCTGTTTTTGCTCTTCTTGTGTGTGTGTGTGTGTGTGTGTGTGTGTGTGTGTGTGTTTTGTTCTTTTTTTCTTAAATGAGTTAGCATGGATTACATGTTGTAACTGCATCCAAATAATGTTCAAAAGAGTGTGTCTGATCTCTTTGATGAATTTATTGCTTAATGTATTTGCTTGAGATGTGCAGGCAACAAGCGGTAGCGCAGCTGGTCTGAGCATGCGACTCAGGAATTAAAAAACCCGGGAGTGAACCCACCGCGGGGTGTTAGCAAGAACATCCAGCTTTAACTCCCCAGCTCCATCCTTTTTGTAAATATCCCTATAATGGGGATTTATACGACAAACATGGAATGGCATTTTTGTTCTTAAAAAAAAAAAAATCTGCCTGTGATGTTTATGTCGTTGAACTCACATTAAGTGGTGCGTACTTTGAAAACCTCCTTAGTAGAAGTTCGCGCCCCGTCACGGACTGAGGTTAGTAAGGGCATACACTCAGGGTAATTATTACATCTGTCAAAACAAGTCCTTCGTAAGAAGGCAACCGTCCTAGTCCTTAGTAGAAAAGGGAGTTCGTGACGTAAAACCGAATCCATCTTAGTAGAAGTGGTAGTATCATGGGATGAGGATCGCCTCTATTCTTTCCGTATGCGCAAATGACTTGCAGAGCAAACAAACAATCAAGCATTCAAACAAACATTTATTTCCATTTTTGTACAATGGTTATTCTTCTAAAAGTAAAAGTAACTTATAAGTAGACATGTAATTGAATTAATAAGTAAGAGGGTAATACATACAGTTAAATTAAATGTAACTTTCCTAGAAAATAATAATGCTGTAATAAAAATGTTAACAATAATGTTAATAATAAAGTAGTAGTAATAACACTCGATACAGTATCGTTATTATCGGCATCATCACCATATTTGTTTCCTTACAATGAGAATAATTAGTTTTGAACTTAAAGAACAGAGAAGGCGATATAAGTTCACATATAGAGAGGTTAGTGTTAAGGGAAATTGCATTAAATCATTAATTTAAGTTTATGTGTGAGCAGCAACTATTTGTCCAAAAGAAAACTATATAGTTTGCCTTTGAAGGCTGTGAAGGAGGATGCATTTTTAATTAAGATGCTTTGAATATTGTTTCAGAGTGTTGGCCCTTTAATAGTGATCATCTTTGAACCTGCTTCTGTGTTTGTTCTCTGAGAGCTAGCAGTTGATGGGTGGTTAATTTTATCCTATTAATTAATCTATTAAATCATTCTGTCTTTATACTTACCTGCTTATCCTTACTGATGATGCCAATGTAAAGGAAGTTTTCTTTAGCCACTACCGATTGAGCATGCCGTGACCTGCGATTATCTTGATTTTCACTTACATATATTCCCGTGAATTGAGGCAGATAAAGAATTCTTCTGATCGTGATAAGGACACGGGTTCAACTTATGGATAAATTAGATAGCCTAGTCTCTCTTGCTAAAACTGACTTCAGTACTTGTGCTTACATTAAGAGCTTAGCGACTTTACAGATATATATATACAATTATAGAAGTGTTCATATTGGGAGTGAAAAGAAAAATATTGATTTTCCTCTTTTCTCCGCTAATGAGAGTATGTTCGTTTATAACAAATAAACACACAAAACAAACATATATTTCCATTTTTTACAGTGGGTATTCTTTTACAAAACTAAGTACACTTATACCTATACATGTAAATGAACAAATAAGCAACAGGGTGATACATACAGTTACAGTTGAACAGATGTAGATAAAATTTTATAATGGAAAGTTACTTTTTCTTTTTTACTTTCGTTCTGTGTACCGTTATCACAATAAACTGGGGCGGATGGATGTGGAAGAGTCGCCAAGAGTTGAAGCGATGGGGGTAAATCTGCTACGGCTGACGGGCATTACGGCAGCAAGTTCTTGCCCACTTATCCTGTGGATGACTAAAGCAGGGTGGCTACGAGAAGTGTAACAACCTTTTTCCCAAAGGCGCTATGAAGTGTGATCGAGGTATATATATATATATATATATATATATATATATATATATATATATATATATATATATATATATATATATATATATATATATATATATATATATATATATATATATAAGAAAGTTTTCAATGAGAAAGTGGTTGTGCCAACTGTGATGTATGGATCAGAGTTATGGGGTATGAGAGTAAGTGAGAGGTGGAAACTAAATTTGTTTGGGATGAAAGGCCTGAGGAGTATGATTGGTGTATCTCGATTGGATAGGGTTAGGAATGAAGAGGTGAGAGCAAGAACGGGTGTGAGGAGAGAATTGGCAGCCAGAGTAGATATGAATGTTTTGAGATGGTTCGGCCACGTGGAGAGGATGGATGATGAAAGACTGCTGAAAGGTGATGAATGAGTGAGTTGATGGGAGAAATGTTAGAGGGAGGCCTAGGTTTGGGTGGATGGATGGAGTAAGGAGAGCCCTGAATGATAGGAGGATGGAGGTGAGGGAAGCAATTGAGTGTGCTAGGAATAAGAATGGGTGGCGAGCGATTGTGACGCAGCTCTGATGGGCATCTGCTGTTACCACGGGGCTGCATCTTACAGAGGTAGCCCTGTGGTAGGGGCAGTAGGGGAGTTGGCATTATGAAGCGACACAGGTTGTGGAAGAGCCGGGAGGATGGGCTGTGGCACTCCACCAGTGCTATCTGAACGGTCGCCAGCTCCTTCGTCATTGCCCATAGAGCAAAGTAATCCCCGTATTGTTTATTTTTATATGTCGGCTACCCCCAATGGGGGAAACAGACAAGGTATGTATAATAATAATATTATATATATATATATATATATATATATATATATATATATATATATATATATATATATATATATATATATATATATATATATATATATATATATATATATATATATAAAGTATAATATGATTTTCTGTTCAATAGGCTAGTCTTACAAAACTCTGCTAGAACCTTCTCGGGGATTAGACGTAGAGGGTAGCTATCTCCTCCACATGGTAAAAGTTTGCCAACTAATAAGGCTAAGTGAGTATACAAGTAGATGTTTGAGGCAATAGGGGAGATGAACATCTTATGTACATTTAGCAAAAATATGGCAGTAATTCCCCACTGCAGGTCACTTTACTATATTAAAAAATAAATTAAGATCAGATAATAATAAATAATAAAGGTTTAAATGTGTATGGAAATGAAAGTGATTAGAAATAATGGTCAGCCCGTTGCGTGTATTATGGAGCTGCAGCTAATTCGTGTCTCTATTTGGTCAATCAAGGTAAAAGATTCTTTCGTGTGCCTCATAATCGTAAAATGGTGGAACCATTACAGTCCCTTTGGAACGAAAGATCTACTGCCTGCTCGTAATTGCTAATGGAGGCCGGGAGGGAAAGGGGGGGGGAGAAGGAAAAAAATACTATAAACCTCCCTACACAGATAACGATAAAGTAATATTAGGTGGATTCAGTGAAACTCTTATGATTATTATTATTATTATTATTATTATTATTATTATTATTATTATTATTATTATTATTATTATTATTATTATTATTATTATTATCATGTAATTGGATTTTGCTGTCCGATACAGATGAGTATATTAAAGCTGACTTTCATATACTCAGCTGGTTTTGTTGGAGAATCTAATGATGAAATTATTTCTATTAAGATAAAAGAGTTATTTGAATTAAATTATATATATATATATATATATATATATATATATATATATATATATATATATATATATATATATATATATATATATATATGTATATATATATATATATATATATATATATATATATATATATATATAGAATATCTATATATATATATATATATATATATATATATAATATATATATATATATATATATATATATATATATATATATATATATATATATATATATATATATATATATATATGCTTTTTTTATTCAAAGTAGTTCGTTTTTTTTTCACGTGACTTATTTCCGAAAGGAATTGTTTAATAACCTGACGATGAAGGATGCCCTTCGAAAGCTAGTTTACTTCTCTTACTACTACTGCAATGAGGACTTCATGTTGAAGATAGTATCCAGCGAAGACACTTGTACCTCCATGGTAGTGGAATCTCTCAATGCAAGTCTTCAAAGTTGATATCTGAAACAAGCTGTCTTCATAATTCAGAATTACTCTCTGATGCTCAACTATAATATAAATGTTCCAGAGTTCCCTTCTCTTTCAATATATATATATATATATATATATATATATATATATATATATATATATATATATATATATATATATATATAAATATATATATGTGTGTGTGTGTGTGTGTGTGTGTGTGTGTGTGTGTGTGTGTGTGTGTGTGTGTGTGTGTGTGTGTGTGTGTGTGTGTGTGTGTGTGTGTGTGTGTGTGTGTGTGTGTGTGTGTCTATTACTGAAATTATACTGTGACTATCCAGAAACTGTTTTTTTTATATATATATATATATATATATATATATATATATATATGAAAGATTGAATATCATACAGAAGAACATTTCTGTATTTCATTAAATATGTAGTCGTAGTTACTTCACCTTACTTTTCCAGGTAAAAGCTGTTTCTGCTATGTTATTAATTGGATATGTAATATCTGATTGATTGGTTGATTGACTGATTAATTTATTTCTTTGCTTTGTTATTCTCATCGCAGTGATGTTGTTTTTTAAGTCTCGAATACTTGTGATAGGTTTGATTTGTTTATCTAAATTTGATTGCCTATCTATTATGTTATCTATCTATCTATCTATCTATCTATCTATCTATCTATCTATCTATCTATCTATCTATCTATCTATCTATCTATCTGTCTGTCTGTCTGTCTGTCTGTCTGCATGTATGCATGTATGCCTGTTTATCTAGCTATCTATTTATCTATTTAATCTCTCTATCTATCTACCTCTGCTTTGAAGTTTTTATTGCAAAGTAATATATTTCTTTCAGAATATTTTTGGTCAGCTTCATGTGTAATATGTAAAATATGGCCATGTCCTTTAAATTTATGCCAGGTATTAAAGCCTATGTGAGTCTGCTTCATAATGTTCTACAGGAATATCTGAAATTATTTTGGGTTCTTCAAAGCCAAGACTATTTCATATCAGTTTCGTTATATAGCTAAGGATTCCAGGTAAGAATACTTCAAATTAACGTAATCTGCAAGAATAGTTCTTATCAGATTAACATGTGACTGTGAATAATAAACCAGGGCAGCTGCTAAGTGACAGCCAATAATAAAGCGGGGCAGCCTAATATGAGACAGTTGAGACATTTTTAGTTTGTTTTAATAATAGTTTTGCGCATAACAGCCTCAGTCAAGTGCATAAATCAAGAAACACTGAAACATATTTTGAAACGAAAGAATAAAGTTTTTGCAAGACGTACTGCATAGCCATGTACATTAAGCTAAAGGCATTACATGCATCCTACTATATACGAATTATGCACTATATCATACCTTACTATTTACAGTTTATAAATTTAAAAAAAAAATGTAGTGAAAGCAAAATATCTGCAAATCGTGCCACACAAGCACTTGCATGAAGCTGAAGACGTACAGTAATCTTAACGTAATGTATACAAAATATACTATCTTACTATTTACAATTGCAAATATAAAACAAAATTAGACAGCTGCGAAAGATAAGTTAGCTTTATATGTAACTATCGAAGCAGTTCATGTTGGCTAATAGAAGTTGAAAACAGTTTTACTTCGCCCTGTACTCGTATTATGACTCCTTTATACGACTACTTAAAATAGCTAAAGTTGGGGCTAAATTTGTGACTACTGAAAGTAGTTCGGGTCAGCGTAACTCGTGACCAGTGAATGTAATGAGCTTCAGTAGTCCAGATTAACCTAATTTGTGACTACTGAAAGTAGTTCTAGTCAGCTCTCTTTGTGTAAAGTTGCAATAGTTTAGAAGGTTAGCTAAATGTGTCTAAGAATTATCCAGATCAAATTAGTGTATTTGTACTAAAGTTGTCTTCAGTGAATCCTTTTCAAATTTCACACATTTCTGATGAAGAGTGAGTAGACTGCACCATGCGGCCTTCAAAAGAGTAGACTGCATGCGGCCTCCAAAGAGGATATTTCTAGCTTTATCACTCTGATATATCACAAAAACTGAGCTCAGTCATTTGGAAAGATAATATGACTATGAATGCAAAACCACCCTCAAATTACACGGCCATTTGGTAGATCATTTTGGTATTATTCTTTGAGCTTTAAAATATTTACGTGGGGGCCGCAGGAACGCTCCCCTCATGGTCAGACCTCAAATTGTCTCTTTTCATTAACTTCTTTAAGGTTTCTTTCATCTTCTGAGATGGTCATATTCGTTGATCCTGCTTGGAAAGAAAATGCATTACTCATATTGCCTTGAATTCTTTCTACATAGTTTAAACAGCTGCTGTTGCTGTTGCTGGATTCAAATACCATATTGGTTCTCTTAATTGAGAGTAATGTGGTCCAAGACTCACTATTAGAACTTCATTGTATACCAGTTCCAATATTTAAATTATATTTTTAATTGAATTTACAATTGTTGTTTAAATATATTGATTGATGTTTATTGAAAATGTTGATGGTACATTACATTAAGCTGTGGTTATTGGTTTAGTCATACTGTATATCTCTTTTTTTTTTTTTGCTGTTTTTTTTAGCGTCATTATTTCCCTTTGAAATAAAACAGTTTAACATTACTTCCTTCAATTTTACCTGCATTTAGTATAAGAGCCTGAAGAGACATATAAGCAAAGGATTTCAAGACATACAAGTGATTGAAGTGACGTTTGAACATGTGTACGGGGTAATTGGTTGTCTAACACGTTTGTCGAACGTGTTCGACAACCAAATACCCCGTTCACACGTTCGAACATCACTTCAAACACTTGTCTGTCGAACCGCGTTCGACGAACCGTTTGACCGTGTAAACCCCCCTTTATAGTCTATTTTTTTTAAATGCCTTATTCATGTGCAACTAGATGAAAACCTTTTTAGCGTTAAAAGAATATGGTGAATAGATTTGGTTTCCATTATTTTTAAGAGTAGAACTTAAAGGATTCGCTGGAGAAAATGCACTCCAGGCTATCGTTAGGTTGTCTCTCCAGTTTTACCGACCTAACCAAACCTAATATTATAACAAAATTCATTTCCTTATGGGGCACCCCCTCCAGGAACCCCCATCCCCAAATATTTACTAGTATGCGCTAATTCATCAATTGGTTATGTTTGCAGCGCGTATTATTCAATTGATTCAACTTGGGAACAGCATGTGTTTTCATTAACATATTACATTGTCTGAATGTATCGATCCCTTATACATCACGCAAAAATCTGTGTTATCATATAGCAACTGTATTGACAGTTGTTAGCATGGAACAGTCGCCACTACCGTATCATTCATTTCGCAGACTAGTAAGCGAAAAGAGCTTCGCATATCACTAGGGAGAAATGAGTTAGATTACCAGGTCTAATCCTGAATAGCAGTGTTACGAACGCAGTACTGTAAATCGGCACTCGTATTACTTTGAAAACTGACAGTAAATGAATTCTCAAAGGTTGCTGGCTTAAGTGGTTTGTAGAGGAGGTGGAGTTGGGAGGGGGAGGAGCCCCAGTAAATTCTGATATCAGTAAAGATGGATGCAGAGGTAGGCAAGGAACTAAAACATCATGCAGTAAAAATACAAGGAATGAAATTTAAATCCTTGATTTACTCGTGACTTTATAATCATGCAACATTGCAACATAAGAAGCTTTGTGCAGATATATTTAGAGGGGTGATGTTTTTATCAGAATGACAATCTAATATTTTTATGACGTTGAAAATCATTTTATATACTCTTAGGTGGATTTGTTTGTGCGTGTGTGCATATAGCTAAATTACCGTTATCTAACTGTGCTCACGGGAAAGAGCCTTTCGCTCGTAACTTTTCGTCCTCTGGTCGTTTTCATTGTTACTTCCTAACATCTTAACACATTTCTCCTTAAAATTTTGAGTGCATTCAGCATTTATCTCTGCCAGCCAAACTTTCTCCTTATGGATTTACCCCTTCTCTCTGTTCTCTGATTGCCAGTTTTCTTACTGACCGTTTTATATGAGGATGTTGACAGCGCAATATCTAGTTCATTCCAAGTTACCAGTGGTGTTTTACAGGGATCTGTCCTTTCATTTTCTTTGTTCCTTCTCTTCATCAATGATCATCAGTCCCCATCCTCCTCTCTTTCCATGCCTTTGCCGACGATTCTACCCTTCGTGCTTTCTCTGCCTTCTCTTCACGACCTTCGACTGCTCCTCGAAATCAGTCTCTTATCATTGTTTCTTCAACTCTCAACTTCGATTTACAGAGAGTATCTGAGTGGGTCACTGAAAATTTAGTTAAATTTAATGCATTCAAGACTCAGTTTCTGGCTATTTCATTTTCTTTTTCTCCTCCTGAAAACTATGTTATCTTTAAAAACAAAGAATTTCATGCTCTTAATACCATAAATATATTAAGCATTCAAATAACCCTCCTTGTCTTGGAAGAATCACATACATATATTAAATTTCCAAAACTGAGTCAAACGATTTGAGTTCGGTTTTGCTTTCTTCTTCCAAACTACTAAAAATCCATAAAGGTAATATCTGTCCCTGCTTAGAATACTGCTTTCACATCTAGAGTGTTTTTTCGTATACTAAAATCCTTGAAAGGGTTGACTCTAAGGCCATCAGATTCGTTAATGACATTTCTCTTATATTCATTCTCGATTCTCCTTTTCTT
Organism: Halocaridina rubra; assembly: GCA_037179515.1. Lineage (NCBI taxonomy): Eukaryota > Metazoa > Arthropoda > Malacostraca > Decapoda > Atyidae > Halocaridina > Halocaridina rubra. The sequence goes on from JAXCGZ010022876.1 coordinate 29,071, forward strand.
CACCAAACAGTATCATTTCTTTCTCTCTCCTGTTGGTGCTTCATTTATCGCTGCTCAGATGACTTGGCGAGGTGCATCCCTTTCCCGATGGCATAGCCATCTAATACATATCAAGCCTTATCTCACAGGTACTGTGCAGAGATATGTAGATCGTGGATTTGGTGATGTAGTGACTATTTCTTTCCTTCCACTTTCAGGTCAGGTTCTGAAACTTTTCCTGATTCTGCCTTCCCTAAGTCTTCTGACCTTTCATCCTTTAAAAGGCTGATCAATCATCATCTCAGGGCCTATGTCTGCAATATTCCTAGGTCATATATTTCTTTGACTATTCTGTTAGACTTTTCTTTTCTCATATATCATTCTCATATTTCTAAATTGTCTTTTAGTTCCTACTTTTTCTCCTTCTCATCTTTTCTTAGTGCCCGGGCCCCTATGAGGAGAATTTTCTTTGCCCGATTTTGTTTCACACTCATAATATATATATATATATATATATATATATATATATATATATATATATATATATATATATATATATATATATATATATATATATATATATATATATATATATATATATATATATATATATATATATATATATATATATATATATATATATATATATATATGAATAATTTTTTACCCCGACCGGGACTCGAACCAAGGACTTGGAATTACTAAGTCAAGGCGCTACCAACTACACACCACTGAAGGTATAAAAGGAATCCAACCTTATAGCTTTTATCTGCTATACTTAGGGACGAACGCATTCTATCTGAATGCCACTATGTTCATAGTACAGATTCCCCAACCTCACTCGTGGCTTCATTTTAGCATTTAATTCAATTCCCAATCTCATTCGGGTCATACAATAACCAAGCAAGCACATTACATACGTGAAAACATGAATCATTTTTTACCCCGACCGGGACTCGAACCTAGGGCTTATAATTACTAAGTCAAGGCGCTACCAACTACACACTACAGAAGGTATAAAAGGAATCCAAATTTATAGCTTATATACCCCGGTCGGGGTAAAAAATAATTCATGTTTTCACATACGTAATGTGCTTGCTTGGTTATTGTATTACCCGAATGAGATTGGGAATTGAATTAAATGCTAAAATGAAGCCACGAGTGAGGTTGGGGAATCTGTAATATGAACATAGTGGCATTCAGATAGAGTGCGTTCATCCCTAAGTATAGCAGATATAAGCTATAAGGTTGGATTCCTTTTATACCTTCTGTGGTGTGCAGTTGGTAGTGACTTGACTTAGTAATTATAAGTCCTAGATTCGAGTCCCGGTCGGGGTAAAAAAATGATTCATGTTTTCACATATATAATGTGCTTGTTTGGTTTTATATATATATATATATATATATATATATATATATATATATATATATATATATATATATATATATATATATATATATGTGTGTGTGTATATATATATATATATATATATATATATATATATATATATATATATATATATATATATATATATATATATATATATATATATATATATATATATATATATATATATGTATATATATATATATATATATATATATATATATATATATATATATATATATATATATATATATATATATATATATATATATATATATATAGTAAGGAAGCCCATCAGTGAAAGAAAACTTATAAAACAATGCTATATTTCGGATCCTAACTGGATCCCTTCTCAAGTTGTGCTTGAGAAGGGATCCAGTTAGGATCCGAAATATAGCATTGTTTTATAAGTTTTGTTTCACTGATGGGCTTCCTTACTATTTAGTGCTGTATGCTAACAGTTTGTACTTATTTATATATATATATATATATATATATATATATAATATATATATATATATATATATATATATATATATATATATATATATATATATATATATATATGAGTAAGGACAAGCTGTTAGCATACAGCACTGGATGGTAAGTAATCCCACCAGTGAAACAATACATAGAAAAAATAACAATATATTCGTGTCCTAACATTACAGTAATACATACATCATTACATGGGTAGATAATGGAGCGGGGGACTGGGAATTGTCACCTATGTATTTTTCATCCTATGATTGGCCAAAAAAATATCGGGGTACTCTGGCAGGAGAGATCCAGCCAGAACCCTAGTTATTGGTTTTCTGAATGTACGTAGTTGTGATGTAAGTGAATGTAAGAGGAAGGTGAAAGGGAGTGTGCTTATGGAGAGAAAGATGGATATACTTGTACTGAGTGAAACTAAGATAAAAAGGAATGTCGAGCTGACATTTGGAAGTGTGAAAGGTAGGGTGTCTGGAGTTTAGAGAGGGAGAGGGAGATAAGGAATGCCTCTGTTGGTAAGTGAAGAGATAAATAAGTGTGCGGTGGATGAAAGGAATATCATCTCGAATAATAGTGGGTAAAATGAGACTGGGATGCGAGGTTTGGGCGTTCATAAGTACATATGTCCCAGGCAGTGAAAGACGAGAGGAAGAAAGAGAAGAATGTTGGATGAAATTGAACGAGTGTGTAGAAGCCTTGGGAATGAATGTGAATGTAGTGTTGATGGAGGATTTGAATGCTAGAGTAGGGAATGAGCAAGTGGATGGTGTAATTGGGCAGCATGGAGTACCTGGTAGGAATGAAAGTGGAGAGAATATGATAGAAATGTGCATTGATAAAGAGATGTTGATTGCAAATACTGTATATAAAAAGGAAGATATGCACAAGTATACTTGGGTCAGTGTAGATAATGGTAGAGTAGTTAACAGAACATTAAATGTATATGTAGTGGTGGACAGAAGGGTGATTGGAAGAGTATTGGATGTGAATGTACTGAGAGGAGCTAGTGGTGGAATATCTGATCATTATTTAGTAGAAAGTAGAGTGAGAGTGGGAGAAAAGTGGAGAGAAGAAGTGAGAGAGGGTGAGAGGCGCTAAAAGTGAGTGAATTGAATAAGAAAGAGAAAGACTGTGAGTTTAATATAGTCTGAGGAATTTGTGATATGTATTGAAATAAAAAGAGGAGGAGAGAGCGGAGAAAGAATGGGGTTGCTTCAAGGAGGAAATCGTGAAGTGTGCCGTGGTAATGTGCGGAAGGAGACTAATAGGTGATAATAAAAGGAAAGGTAATGAATGTTGGATTGAGCAGGTGAGTACAGTAGTGGCTGAAAAGAAGCAGGCATTTGAAGTATGGTTGCATGTAGATAATATAGAGGCGTATGAAAGGTATTGCGAAAAGAGGAGGTAAGCGTAGCTGATGTAAGATGGGGTAGATGCTTGGCTGAGAATTTTGAAAGGAATAAAAAGATGTTTTGGAAGAAAGTGAAAATAGTGAGGAAAGGTGAGTGTGGTAGGGAGGAGAGGGTGTAAGGAGCAGATGGTCAATTGCTAGTAGATGAAATAAAGGTGCGAGAGAGATGGGTAGAATATTTCAAGGAACTGCTTAATGAGGAAGATGATAAAGAAGCAGAGATTGTGATTGTGGGAAATGAATGGAAAATGCAAATTTAGGTGATGAAAATTATAGGGAAATAAAAGAGAAGATACATTTGTCATTAAGAGCATTCAAAGCAGGTAAATCACTAGAAAGAAATGTGTCATATTGAACGTTTTTCAAAAGTTTGGGGGGCTTTAGTAGAATGGATGGTTAGGCTGTTGAATGCATTTTTCAGAAAAGGGAGGGTCCCAGTTTATTGGAGGGGTGCATGTGTAATTCCACTTTTCAAAGAGGAAGGATGTATGTATGAGTGTAGTAGTTTTAGAGGAAATTAGTTTGTTGAGTGTCATTGGTAAGGTATATGAAAGTGTTAATTGAGAGATTGATTGGAGATGAACAGTGTGTGTTCAGGAGAAGAAGAGGATGTGTGAATCAGGTGTTTGTGGTAAGACAGGTATGTGAGAAGCTCTTGGAGACAGGTAGGGACACTTTTGGGGGTTTCATGGACTTAGAGAGTGCATATGACAAAGATGATAGAGAGGGGTTTTGGAATGTTTGCGACTGTATGGAGTAGGCGGAAGTTTGCTGAAAGCAGTGCAGAGATTTTACAAGAATAGTTGAGCATGTGTGAGAGTCATAAAATGATATGAGTGCTTGGTCTGAGTTGAATGTAGGGTTACATCAAGGTTGTGTAATGTCTCCATAGTTGCTTAATGTGTATATGGATGGAGTAGTAGGAGAAGTATATGAAAGAGTATTAGACAGAGGTTTGGAACTAGTGGCTGAGCATGGAAGGTTGTGGAAATTGAATCAGCTGTTCTTTGTGGATGATACTGTACTTGTAGCTGATACTAAGAATGAACTGAATCATTTGGTGATTTGGTTTGCTAGGGTGTGTGAAAGAAGAAAGCTGCGAGTGAATATTGGTAAAAGTAAAGTCATGAGATGCACAAAGAGGGTTAATGAATGGACGAGTGGATGCAGAAGTGAGTCATAGAGTGAAGGAAGCAAGAAAATGTCTAGGTGGTTGAAATGTGTAATGAGAAATAGATATTTTAGAATGAATGGAAAGAGAAGGCTGTATGATAGTGTGATTTTGCCAGCAGCATTCTTTGGAGAAGAGACTTGCAATGCAAGGGAGAATAAAAGGAACAAGTTGAATGTAATTGTGATGAGGTGTTTGGGAAGTATGATTGGTGTATATAGAATAGATAGAATTAGAAATGAGCATGTTAGGCAGAGAATGGGTGTTGGAAGTAAGCTGTCGGATAGGTTACATCAGAGAGTATTGAATTGGTTTGGACACATGGAAAGGATGAGTGATGAACGAATGGTGAAGAAAGTGTAGAATACAGAAGTGATTGGAATTAAGTTAAGAGGACGACCTAGCATGGGATGGATGAATGATGTGATAGGGCACATAATGCATGTGGGATGTCAGTAAAGCAGGGAAGAGAGAGTGCAAGAGATAGGAATGACTGGAGGAAGACTGTGCATATGTGACACGGGACAAATGGATTTCCCACTCCTGCTAGCTCAGTGAACTGTGGTGGACAGGTTTGATCGTTGTAAAATATCCTTGCCTGCCTACCTTGTGGGAGACCCAAGCAGGGTGAATGGGGGGAATGTGGCAACCCTTTATCCCCAAGGAGCTAAGAGGAGTGGTAAGAGGTAAGTGTGGATCATGGTAAATCAATGCTTCTTGGGTCGCCCACCCCTACAATTGGGAATAAACCCATGTATATTTATGTGCGAAGATAAGGGGTAGGCTTTAGTTCTTATCTGAAAATGTTCATAATTCGGTTGTTTGTAAGTAGGGGAGAGTCTGTACTTCCTTACATCCTGCAAATAAATATTCTTACGTAGCTTCAAACTATGATCTCTAGTTCTAGCCAGCCATACTAAATTATCGATCCCAATCCACTCTGTCAAAACCATGGAGGAATTTTAATACCGTCACCATATCCCCTCATTCTTGAAGCTTCACGTAATGGTAAAAAAAATCCCTCAGCCTCTCCTCATAACTGAGGCTGTTTATTTCTGGCACCAGTTTTGTGGCAGGTCTTTGAACTTTTTCCAGCATATTTATGTGCTTTTTCAAGTGTGCATTAAAAAAAAAAGAAAAAAAAAGAAAAAGGACTACATATGCAAGCTTTGGCCTCACATAAGTTACATAAATATTTATGAAAATTTCCTTGTGCATGTGTTTGAAGGCTACCCTTGCATTTAGTAAGAAAGCATATGCTGCCCTTACTTTACCATTTACATGCATTTCCAGAGACAAATCTGCCAGTCTGTTTAATCCTATATCTCTCTCAATACCCTTATCTTGAAGTTCTGCTCCTGCTAATGAGTATCCAAGCTTGGACTTTCTTGCACTTGTACTCTTTCGCATTACCTTACATTTTGAAGTACTGATTTTCATTAGCCACTTTTCTGACCACTCATGCAAATTATTTAGGTCTTCCGGAAATTCTCTACCACTTTTCTCGTCTCTTACTTTCTTTACATTTTTTGCATCATCTGCATACATGTGTGTGTGTGTGTGTGTGCGTGATTACCTAATTGTGATTACCTAATTGTGTTTACGGGAAAGAGCCCAAAGCTCGTATCTTCCCGTCTGTGTGTGTGTGTGTGTGTGTGTGTGTGTGTGTGTGTGTGTGTGATTACCTAATTGTGATTAACTAATTGTGTTTACGGGAAAGAGCCCAAAGCTCGTATCTTCCCGTCTCCTGATCGTTTCCATTTTGTACTTAGTGATACTTACCATACCTGTCCTTAAAACTATGGATTGAGATACCATTAACTACCTCCTCGCTTAGCCAATTCCAATTATCAACTACTCTTACACTGAAAAAATATTTCCTTACATCATGCAAAGAAGTTTTCTTACGAAGCTTCAAACTATGACCTCTAGTTCTAGAGCCAGCCATATCAAAATATCGATCCCTATCCACTCTATCATAACCATGAAGGAATTTAAAGACTGTCACCATATCCCCCCTCAATCTTCTAGCTCCGAGTGATGGTAAGTCTAATTCCCTCAGCCTCTCATCATAACTGAGATGGCGTATTTCTGGCACCAGTTTCGTGGCATGTCTTTGAACTTTTTCAAGCTTAGCTATGTGCTTTTTCAAGTGCGGATTCCAAAAGGGGGCTGCATATTCGAGTTTTGGCCTCACATAGGTTACATAAATATTTCTGAACATTTCCTTGTCCATGTGCCTGAAGGCTACCCTTACATTTGATAAGAATGTATATGCTGCCCTTACTATGCCATTTATATGTATTTCTGGAGACAAATTTGCCAGTATGTTTACTTCTAGATCTCTCTCATTTTCTGTCTCTTGAAGTTGTACTCCAGCCACCGAGTAGTCAAGCTTGGGCCTTCTTGCACTTGTACCGATTCTCATTACCTTACATTTTGAAGTATTGAATTTCATTAGCCACTTTTCTGACCACTCATGCAGACTATTTAGATTTTCCTGAAGTTCTCTACCATTGTTCTCGTTTCCTACTTTTTTCACAATCTTTGCGTCATCTGCAAACATATTCATGAATGAATTTACAGACTCTGGTAGATCATTTACATATACAAGGAACAAAAGTGGCCCTAAAACTTAACCCTGTGGAACTCCACTACTAACTCTTCTCCATTCAGACACTGAGTGTCTTACTTTAACCCTCTGTTCCCTTCCTTCTAAGTAAGTTTTTATCCATTCCAATATATTTCCACCTATTCTAGCCATTGCTTGCAGCTTCCTAATAAGTCTCCCATGTGGAAAAGTGTCAAACACTTTCTGGAAGTCAAGGAATATGCAATCTGCCCAGCCCTCTCTTTCCTGTAAGATTCGGCTTACCTCATCATAAATTCTAATAAGTTTGTTACTGTTGATCTACCTTCTCTGAAGCCATGTTGCCTCACTGACAAAAAGTTGAAGGATTCCAAGTGAAGAGAGATATGTTTCCTTAGTAGTTTCTCCATAACTTTGCAAACTATGCTGGTCAAGGAAACTGGTCTATAGTTCAGAGCCGTATCCCTCCTTCCCTTTTTGAAGATAGGTATCACATTTGCTTGTTTCCAGCATCTTGGAATCTCCCCTGACTCCAGTGACTTTTTAAATATGATACTTAGTGTCACTGATATTGAGTTTGCGCATTTTTTAGGTACATGAGGGGATATGTCATCAGGAGCTGTAACTTTATGAACATCTAAATCCATCAGCGCTTTTGCATACCTCTGTGGCTGTAAGGTTGATGTTCTCTAATACTGGCCCTTGAGCTTCTATCTCTGCAATCTGAGGGGGTGGGGTATTTTCTACTGTAAATATTGACTGAAACTCCTTGTTCAATTCTTTGCAGATTTTTTCATCCGTCTCAGTGATGCTTCCATCCGGCTTCTTTAGCCTTAAATCCTGTTCTTTTACCTCCAATTTTCCTCTGATAAAGCTGTGGAGAAGCTTGGGATTTTCTTTAGCCTCCCTGGTGATGTCCCTCTCATAATCTCTCTCTGCCTCTCTTCTTTTACTTAGGTAGTCATTTCTTGCTCTTTTGTAGGTTTGCCAGGCATTTATGTTTTTTCTCCTCCTATACCTTTTCCAACATTTGTCTCTCCACTCCTTAGCTCTTTTACACTCATTATCGAACCATTTCTCTCTGGCATGAATTACACCTACTTTGGTGACAGGTATGCAACAATCTACTATCTTCCCATATTTCTCACAAAATATGTCATACGTTTCTTGTACAGATTTGTTGTAAAATAAGGTTCTCCAGTCAATAACTGCAAAAAGCTCATCCACTTTGATGTAATCTCCTTTCGGATAATTCCTTCTCATGTCCTCAGTGCCTCTATTCACAGGCAGAATATCTTCAATGATATACTCCATCAACAACACACAGTGGTCACTCTTTCCAGTTGGTGGTTCATACTCAATTTTTTCATTATACAACACATTATCTGTCAATACTAAATCAAGTAGTGATGGCTCATCCCCACCCCTGGCCCTCATTGGTTCCATTACATGTTGGTGTAGGAAATTCCCTTGTACGCAATCTTGGAATCTTGCCCCGAATGAGTCCTCACCACTGTGTGGCTCAAGATTTATCCAATCTATCTATTTATGATTAAAATCTCCCATAATTAAAGTCCTACATTATCTCTCCCATGCCATGTTAACAACTGAGTTTATGACTTCAATAGTACCTATATGACTTTCCTCATAAACTTCTAGCCTATTCTGGTTCCTTGGTGGGTTATATACAACAGTTATTATAATGCTCTCAGACCCAGTATTTATGCGAGCAACAAGAAATTCCTTGAACTCACTTTCTATAGCCAAGTTTATTTCTTCAACTTGAATCCTTTCACTTATGAGCAGTGCTATCCCTCCACCAGTCCTCTCAAATCTTTCAACCCTTAATATTCTGAAGCCCTTAGGAAAAACTGTGACACTGTTTATGTCCTCACTCAACTTAGTCTCTGTAATTGCTACTATGTCTGCCTTACTGTTGTGAATCCTATCTTTTAATTCTACTGCCTTACCAACTAATCCATCAGCATTTATGTATGACAATCTTAATGAGGCCCCATCCCATGATCTTCTGTCATTATCTTCTTTATCTCCCCTTTGTCTGGAAGAACTCTGAAATGAAAATTTTTCTTCTTTCTTCATTTATTTCCTCATTTAACCTTCTTGCCTCTTCCAACAAGTTTTTGTGTGGGTGTGTGAGTATGCTTAGAGAGAGAGAGAGAGAGAGAGAGAGAGAGAGAGAGAGAGAGAGAGAGAGAGAGAGAGAGAGAGAGAGAGAGAGAGAGAGAGAGAGAAATATACATGGGAGCAAATTATGATATCAAAATGGCAATGGATTTATTTGCAGCCTAAACGTACGATTATGTGAAATCCCAGTACAATACGTGGAACGCGATAAAGTTTGACTTTTAAAATGGAGTAAGTGAAAGTGTAGACAGGTACCTAATGAAATTAATATTTCCAGATATTAATCGCTCCAGTTATAATCTTAATTTCCAGATGAAAAATATTGGTACCCATGGTTATTTTTACTCGTGTGTTACAACTGATCACACAAGTTTAGGTTTCAGTAAAATAAATAATTTGTAATATACTCTGCCAACATTCAAAACTAAAATAACTGAGATACAATTCGATATTCAATGTAAACACATCAGTGATTCGGTTTTACGTCACGGACTCCCCTTTTTACCAAAGGCTAGGATGATTGCCTTCTTGCGAAGGACTTGTTTTGGCAGATGTAATCGTCACCCTGAGTGCATGCCCTTGCTAACCTCAGACCTTGGCGGGGCGTGAACCCTCGACCTGACGCATCAAAGTCGCAGATGTTACCGCTTTGCCACGGTGACTGCAAATTAAACACATCAGTAGTCCTTGAAATTTATGGTTACTTGACAGACCAACTTACATAAGAACACACATACTTAAAATTTCGAAAATTATATAATCTGCAAATATTGTGAGTTCAACCAAATTTTGTTTTAATAAGAGGGACAGAGACAAAGAAAGTTAAAACTCCTTCGCTGAACTTTGAAAAGAGGGGAAAATAAGAGGGCCATTAAGAGGGAAATATTTAAAAAAAAAAAAAGTGCATCGATATCATCAAATTAATCTAAAATTTTGTGTAAACGAGGGAGCTTTTATTGCTTGTGACTAACTTCATCCTGTGGTTTACTATCTTGCTTTAAAACAAGTTAATTAAAAAGATATACTTCTTAGTTTAGTAGTCAAAATATAATGTAAATAATATAGCGAACTGTCAATATTGGCTAATTTGAGATGCCAGTCAGCTTTTTGTCTTTTTTTTTTAAATCATACATGTAAATCGGTGAAGCTTTTATTGTTTGTTTATTAGTGATTAGCTTGATCCTGTGATTGCCTATCTTGGTTTAAAAAGTGGCTTCATAAATCCTTTTTTTTCGGAAATTATTAGCTTAGCAGTTAAGAATAAATAACAACAAACACGAAAATCGCTCATCAATAGTTACAGTTGGGTGACAAGTGCTTTTTTTTTAGGCTTCGAGTGTTCTTCCTCAGCTGCTTGTTCAAACATTTTTTAATGTGTGTTTTTAGTATTAGCAAAGTCAAATGCTAAAATTTTCTTCCTCCTTCTGTTTTACCTAATTTTCATAACCTAGCTTCCTTCAAAAAGCGGATCTTATTGTCATCTCAGGGTTTAATCCTGCCATATCAGTAGGTCCTTAGTACTTCGGCTATTCTTTCAGCCTGAACTTTTCCTATTGTGTATAATTTCCTTATTGGTGCCTTTTCCTTAACCCTCTACTTTTTATTCATCTTAATATTTTCTTGGTGCCCAGGCCTAATGAGGCAATTTTCTTGACTGTCTTGGTGTCACACTCATTAAAAAAATATATAGAACACAGGAAGAGATGGAAAGATTTGAAAATTTGCTACCAGAAGCTGAAAGGTTAAATAAGGGAAGAAATTACAAAAGAAACATAATTCTTGTTTCAGGTTCATCCGGTCAAAGAGGTAGTAAAGAGAAAGCTAAGAAATCAGGGGACTTAGCCTCATTAAGACTGTTTTATACAGATGCTGATAGGGTAGCTGGTAAGGCAGTAGAATTAGATGATCTGGTACATGACAGTAAGGCAGATATAGTAGTACTTACAAAGCGTAAACTAGGTGAGGAGATAAGCAGTGTCGCAATTTTCCCTAATGGTTTTAAAATAATAGATGTTGAAAGATCTGAGAGTGGTGGTGAAGTATTATTATCAGGGAGGCTAAAGAAAATCCCAATCTTTTCCACAGTTATTGTCAGAGGAAAATTAAAGGTCAAAGAAAAAGTTTTACATTTAAAGAGGGCAGATGGAAGTATTGCTAAGAAAGATGAAGAGCTCTGCAAAGACTTGAACAAGGAGTTTCAGTCAGTATTGCTAATAAAAAAAATACTCCACCTCTTCTGATTGCAGAGATAAGAGATCACGGGCAGGCACTAGAGAACATCGTCTTTTCAGCAACGAGGTACACAGAGCATTGATGGAGTGTGATGCCTATAAAGCTATAGGACGTGATGAATTATCCCTTACATACTTGAAATGAGTGCTAGACCATTATCGGTATCTCAGTGTATCATATTTGAAAGGTTGCTGAAATCTGGATAGGTTTCAAGACACTGGAAACAAGGAAACGTGGTACCTATCTTCAAAATGGGAATAAGGGTCACATCTCTGAACCATAGGCCTGTTTTTCTGACCAGCATTGTTTGCACTGAGTGCTAGACCATTATCGGTATCTCAGTGCATCATATTTGAAAGGTTGCTGAAATCTGGATAGGTTTCAAGATGCTGGAAAAGCAAACGTGGTACCTATCTTCAAAAAGGGAATAAGGGTCACATCTCTGAACCATAGGCCTGATTTTTTGACCAGTATTGTTTGCAAAGCTATAGAGAAACTACTATGGATATGAATCTTTATTCAATTGGAGTCTCAGTTTTTGCCAGAGAGACTTTATGAGTACACACAGAGAAGGCAGTAACAAACTTAGATTTTATGATGAAGTAAGAATAATCTTACATGAAAGAGAAGGCTGAGCAATTGTATATGCTTAGATTTTCAGAAGGCATTTGATATGGTCCCACATGAGAGACTTTTTAAAAAGCTACAAGTAATGGAAAGAATAGGTGAGAATGCCTAGGAGTGTATAAAAACTTACATAGAAGGAAGAGAACAGAGGATTAGGGTAAGACACTCAGAATCTAATTGGAGAAAGCTTAGTAGCAGGGTCCCACAGGGTTCTGTTGTGGGCCATTTTTGTTCCTTGTATATATAAGTGATCTGCTGGATTCTGTAAATGCATATTTACTTGTGTTGTTTGCAGATGATGGAAAGATTGTGGAAGAAAGAAAAAGACGAGGCCAATTGTAGAGAACTTCAAGAAGACCTAAATGTCTACACGAGTGGTCGGAAGAAGTGGCTAATGAAATTCAATACTACTAAATGTAAGGTAATGAGAATGGGTATAAGTGCTAGGAGGCCCAAGCTTAACTACTCAATGGCAGGAGCAGAACTTCAAGAGACAGAGAATAAGAGACATCTAGGAGTAAACATACTGGCAGATTTGTCTCCAGAAATGCATATAAATGGCATAGTAAGGGCAGTATATTTTTTTTTAAGCAAATGTAAGGGTAACTTTCAGGCACATGGACAAGGAAATGTTCACAAATATTTATGTAGCTTATGGCATATAGTTTTAAGGCCAAAGCTTGAATATGCAGCCCCCTTTTGGAATTCATACTGGAAAAAGCACGTAGTGAAACTGGAAAAAGTTCAAAGACATTCCACAAAATTGGTGTCATAAATATGCAATCTCAGTTAAGATGAGAAGCTGAGGGAATTAGACTTGTCATGACTTGAAGCTAGAGGGAAGTGGGGGGATATGGTGGCAGTTTTTAAATTCCTTAATGGCTTTGAAAGAGTGGACAAGGAGCGATATTTTTATAAGACTCTAGAGCTAGAGGTCATAGTTTGAATCTTTGTAGGAAAACTTCTTTACAGGATGTAAGGAAATACTTTTTCAGTGTAAGAATAGTTGATTATTGGAATTCGGTAAGCGTGGAAGTAATAAATGCTAACTGTATTCATAGTTTTAAGGACATATACCATATTTGTATAAATATGGAAGCGAACAGGAGATGGGGAGTTACGAGTATAGGGCTTATTCCTGTAAGCACAATTAGATAATTGCAATTAAGAAATTACTATCCATTTTCAGGAAAGCGATCGTTTGCAGAATGTTACTCGAGGAGATGAAATTTAGGCACAATTCATATTTCACATTTGTTATCGTGCTTCTTAAAACTGACTATACCTCAATAAATGCTTCCTTGAAATGTACTTGAAGACGTGACGTAAGTTCATCCATGTTTATGCCAAATTTAATTTGTTTTACACTGAAGATTCCGTTAGTCGTGCTACCTCCCCGTCAATACCCCTGGCAAAGACTGTATGAGCAAGCCACACATTCGTCTGCTGCTCATGCCCGGGCAGTACCTGTCACCTACGCTAGTGGCCATAGCAACGAAGAGAAAATATCCGACAGCCTGGATTGGACTTTGATGTCAGACTATGACCATGAAAGAGATCTTTTCATTGATAAGTCAACAGCATTAAGAAGACAAGGGTGATATATTTGGATTCCTTAATTAGCTATGTAAAATCATGCTAAAAATATAGCCATGCCATTTTATATGTTGTGACATGAAACTGCTAAAGACGGTCATTGTACCGATACTCTGTGTGATTAGTGAAATAGAGTATTTTAAATGTAGATGGGCATATTTTGACATATTTATATACATAGAGATTACAAAAATTCTACCTACTTCATTATAATAAATATTTTAGATAATAAGCTTATTTGTAAAGAAAAAATCTGATATTTGGGTAACACTCAGAATAGACAAGAGAGGTTGTCAGCGAGAACGGTTAAGGAAAGTGACCCAGAGGGATACCACCACTGTCTTAAAAGCTGAACAAGAGGCAGAAGCCATGGCACAAGGCATTTCTGCTTTGGCATGCATCCACGCAGCTCGACAATCACTCAGTTCGGCCTCGAAAGGTAAGGGGTGGAATAATGAAGGTCTATGATAAATATTTATGTAAGTGGTGGAATAATGAAGGTCTATGATAACTATTTTTGTAAGTGGTGGAATAATGAAGGTCTTTGAAAAATATATTTGATTTGGCAGTTCACCTAAACTCCATTTATTTGGAGAGCATTGCTGCTATTGAGGCACAATCTGACTTATTCATATCTCATATGTTCGCTCTGACACAAATCGCCTTTTTTCTTTCTATATAGGGCCGAGGAAAATCACAATCAAGACGAGAGAATCTTTGTTGAACGCCTTACTTTATTCCCCGCGTCCAACACATGCTCTAACAGTCCCTAAAGCAATACGTGGTTATGCAAGAAATCCTTGTGGTTCTGCTTTTACAACATAAGTGTACGTTTTGTAATGTTTTCATTATATAGAGGTAGAAAGATATAAAAAGATATGTTTTTTTTTTTTATTACTGCGATCCTTTAATGAAGTATTTACAGCTTCATTCTGTGTATTGAGGAACGTATGCCTCTGTCATGAGCATACCAAGCTTATAGTCAAAGTAACTTTACATATCGAATTATAAATTCTTTTATTTTCATATATATATATATATATATATATATATATATATATATATATATATATATATATATATATATATATATATATATATATATATATATATATATATATATATATATATATATATATATATATATATATATATATATATATATATATATATATATATATATATATATATATATATATATATATATATATATATATATATATATATATATATATATATATATATATATATATATATATATATACATACATACATACATATATATATATATATATATATATATATATATATATATATATATATATATATATATATATATATATATCTGGCCGATTATTTAATTTAGCATAAAAATCCTTAAAAATCCTCGTTTACATAAGAACAGAGATATGAACTGCCGTTCCTTGGATAGAGCCAGTAGCCTTTGAAGTGATGACCACTTCCCCCTACAGAATTGCATCTCATTGAAGGAACCTTTCATTCATTTCCAGTTAAATTGATTTCCGTCTAAGGCATAAATTATACATCAAAGATATGTGTTGTATCCAAAAACATATTAATTGTCATTTATAACAACAACAACTACAATACCGACGATAACGATAGTAATAATAATAACAATAATAATAACAATAATGATAATAATAATATTAATAATAATAATAATAATAATAATAATAATAATAATAATAATAATAATAATAATAATAATAATAATAATAATAATAATAATAATAATAATAATGATAATACATGCATACATATGAAAGATCTAAATAGTCTACATGAGTGGTCAGAAAAGTGGCTAATGAAATTCAATACTTCAAAATGTAAGGTAATGAGAATGGGTACAAGTGCAAGAATGCCCAAGCTTGACTACTCGATGGCAGGAGTACAACTTCAAGAGACAGAGAATGAAAGAGATCTAGAAGTAAATATACTGACGGATTTGTCTCTAGAAATGCATATAAATGGCATAGTAAGGGCAGCATATGCTTTCTTATCAAATGTAAGGGTAGCCTTCAGGCACATGGACAAGGAAATGTTAAGAAATATTTATGTAACCTATGTGATGCCAAAACTTGATTATGCAGCCCCCTTTTGGAATCCGCACTTGAAAAAGCATGTAATTATGCTGGAAAAAGTTCAAAGACATGCCACGAAACTGGTGCCAGAAATACACAATCTCAGTTATGATGAGAGGCTGAGGGAATTAGACTTACCATCACTCGAAGCTAGAAGATTGAGGGGGGATATGGTGACAGTCTTTAAATTCCATCATGGTTATGATAGAGTGGATAGGACTCAATATTTTGATATGGCTGGCACTAGAACTATAGGTCATAGTTTGAAGCTTCGTAAGAAAACTTCTTTGCAGGCTGTAAGGAACTACTATCTTAGTGTAAGAGTGGTTGATAACTGGAATTCGCCAAGCAAGGAGGTAGTTAATGCTAACTCAGTCCATAGTTTTAAGGACAAGCATGATAAGTATCACTATGAACAAAATGGAACCGATCAGGAGACGGGAAGTTTCGAGCTTTGGGCTCTTTCCCGTAAGCACAATTGGGTAATTACAAACGTGACCTCATTACACCTTGTATGGGGAGTGACGAACCAATAATAATAATAATAATAATAATAATAATAATAATAATAATAATAATAATAACTAACAACTAATAATAATAATAATAATAATAATAATAATAATAATAATAATAATAAAAATAATAATAATAATGATAATACATGCATGCATACATGCATATGTGACCCCATAACCCTTTGTATGGGGGGTGGCCGAGCCAATAAACGCTCATTCACCACAATCCACATATACCTCAACTACTCTTCTTAGCTCCTTGGGGATAATGGTTTACCACACTTCCCCCTTCCACCGAGTTTGGGTTATCCACAAGGTAGGTGGGTAAGGATATTCTATAATTTGTCCCGACAGCCGCAGCTGCTTTACCCCAACAGCTTCATCACATGGTAACTCCCCTCATACCTGTCCATCACAGTTCACTGAGCTAACAGGTGCGAGAAATCTCTTTGGCCCTTGCCATCTATACACACTCTTCCTCCACTCCTTACTATATCTTGGACGTTCTCTTCCCTGTGCCACTGACATTCCATCAGCATTCAATTCCCTTTTCAGGCCATTCATCCATCTCGTTCTAGGTCTTCCTCTTGGCCGAACTCCAATCACTTCTGTACTCCACATTTTCTTTGCTATTCCTTCATCACTCATCGTTTATATGTGTCCAAACCAACTCAAAATTCTCTGATCTAAGCTATTTGACAGATTCCTATTAACATCCGTTCTCTGCCTAACATCCTCCTTTCTTACTCTATTCTAGATACACCAATCATTCTTCTCAAACACTTTGTCTCCATAACATTCAACTTGTTCTTTTTATCCTCTTTTGCATTCCAAGTCTCCGCTCCATACAATAATTTCGGCACAATCACATATTTATATATCCTTACCTTTACATTCCTTCCCAAATACCTATATTTCATTACACTTTTAAGCCCACCTAGACACTTACTGGCTTCCTTCACTCTATGACTTACTTCTGCATCCACTCGTTCACTCCTTGATGCGTGCGACCCCAGATACCTAAAATTTTCAACTACTTCAAGAAACTCCCCATGTACTCCTAATTCAATCTGCCAACATTAACACTCATCATGCATCTCATGACTTTACTTTTATCAATATTCAACTGCAACTTCCTTCTTTCACACACCCTAACAAGCTCAGTCACCGATTGATTCAGTTCTTTCTTAGCATCACCCACTAGTACAGTAATATCCATAAATGGCATTTGATTCAATTTCCACAACCTTCCACACTCACCCACTAGTTCCAGTTCTTTGTCTAATACTCTTTCATTTACTTCTCTTACTACTCCATCCACATACATATTATGCAACCATGGTGGCATTGCACAACTTTGACATAACCCTACATTCACCTCAAACCAATCACTCATATCATTTCCGACTCTCACATATAATCTACTATTCATGTGATTACTCTTGGGCTCATTCAGTAAACTTCACTTATTCCAACTGTCACAACACATTCCACAACATCTCTCTATCAATCTTATCATACGCTTTCTGTAAGTCCATGGAAGCACAAAAAGTGTCCCTATCTTTCTCCAAGAACTTCTCACACACCTGTCTTACTACAGTCACCTGATCCACACATCCTCTTCCTCACCTGAAGTCACAGTGTTCTTCCCTAACTAGTATTTCAGTACCTTTCCTAATTCTCCTGATCAACACTATTCCATAAACCTTACCAATTACATTCAAAAAACTAATTATTCTAAAACTATTACACTCACACTTATCTCCTTTCCCTTTATAAAGAATAACTACAGATGCACTCCTTAATTCAACAGGGACCCTCCCTTTCCTGAAATATACATTCAACAACCTAACCATCCTTTCTGTTAATGCCTCCTCACCTTTTGACAAGCATTTAACATGACACCCATCTTTCCCTGGCACTTTACCTGCTTTAATTGCTCTCATTGTCAAATGTACCTCCTCTTATTGTTATTTCTCTATCATTCTCACTACCTAAATTGGCATTCTAATTTAGTTTCCTACAGTCACAATCTCTGCCTTTCTATCACCTTCCTCATATAGAAGTTCCTTGAAATAATCAGCCCATCTTTCTAACCTTTGTCTGCTAGAAATAAAGTAATAATTAAGGTGCCTATCAGATCCTTTCACCCTCTCCTCCCTACCAGACTCACCTTTTCTCACTTTTTTCACTTCCTTCCTAAACATCCTTTTGTTCCTTTCAAAATTCTCAGACAAGCATCTACCTCACCTTGCATTTGCTTCTCTCTTTGCTTCCCTTGCCACGCACTTCAGTAACCTCCTCTTTGAACAATACCTTTTATATGCCTCTACATTACCTATCTGCAACATTATCTCAAATGCCTGCTTCTTTTCAGCCACTATTGCACTCACCTGTTCATTCCACCATTCACTGCCTCTGCACATTTCATATCTTCCTCTTTTAAACAAGCTCATTCTTCTTCCACCCCCTCCTCCACTTTCTTCTTCACTATATACCACGCATTTATCAGGCTAGCCTTATGCTCACGGTCTCTCTCTTTCTTATTCAGTACACTGATTTTCAGCACCTTTCTTCCTCTCTTGCTTCTCATCCTTCTCCACTTTTCTCCCACTTTCGCTTTACTTGCCATTAGATAATGATAAGCTAATCCACCACTAGCACCCCTCTGTACATTCACACCCAATACTCTTACAGTCACCCTCTTGTTTACCACAACATAATCCATTAATGCTCTGTCTAGCACGGTACCATTATCTACTATGATCCATGTATACTTGTGCAGATCCATCTTTTAAAGAACAGTATTGACAATCAACATCTCTCTTTCAGTACATATTGCTATCATTTTCTCTACACTCTCACTCCTACCAGGTACTTCATTCTTCTAAATTATGCCATCCACTGGCTCATTCCCTACTCTAGCATTCAAAGCTTCCATCAACACCACATTTACATTCATTCCAAAGTCTTCCACACACTCGTGCGATTTCATCCAAAATTCTTCTCTTTCTTCCTCACTGCTAGGGCTATTTGCACTCACAAATGCTCAAAGCTTGCATCCCAGTCTCATTTTGGCCACTATTATTTGAGTTGATGCTTCCTTCCATGCCACCACACACCTTCTCATTTCTTCACTTACCATCAGAGCCACTCTCTCTTTTCCTCTCCCACTCTCAACTCCAGACACCTTACCTACCACACTCCCAAATGTCACCTCATATTCCATTTCATCTAATTTTCACGAATTGCATGTACATCCATCTTTTACTTCACAAACTTACTCCCTATCTCCTCCCTTTTACTTTCACTTACACCACAACCACACACATTCAGAGACCCAATTATTAGGGTCATGGCTGGATCTTTTATACAAGAATACCCTCACGTCTCTTAGCTATTTGTAATAATACAATTTTGAGAAGGGGATTTCTAGTCCCCCTACTATGCCCCATTTAGTCTTCAAATAATCTCCCATCCTTGAAGAAAATCGAACCTGCAAACTCTAGTCTAGAGTGTGATAGGTTAGCCCACTGGACTACAGAGGTTGTAAAATAGGGAGAACTGGATCATCCACTAATGATATACAAATGGAGGGGTGTCACTGTGACTAACATCTCCATTTTACCCTTTCCCCAATCCACTAGTGGCCAGTGCACACATTTAATTCTCCTCCTCAATACCCATAGCTAGCTAGATAAAACAAATGCAATGCAATAACGCATTCATTAATGTCTTTAAATAATTTCCCTTTTTTGTTTGGAATCAAACCTGGAAACTCTGGTCTTGAGCATTACAGTTTAGCACATTGGACCACTGAGGTTGTAAATGAGGGAAACTGGATCATCTACTGATGATACTCAAATGGAGGGACGCCACTGAGACCATTAATCTTCATTTTACCCCCTCCCCGTATCACCAGTGGCCAGTTTACACATTTACTTCGCCTCCTCAATATCCAAGGTCAGTTAGATGAAACAAATAATAATAATAATAATAATAATAATAATAATAATAATAATAATAATAATAATAATAATAATAATAATAATAATAATAATAAAAATATTAATAATACTAATAATAATAATAATAATAATAATAATAATAATAATAATAATAATAATAATAATAATAATAATAATAATAATAATAATAATAATAATAATAATGATAATTACATTAACAGTAGTAGTAGTAGTAGTAGTAGTAGTAGTAGTAGTAGTAGTAGTAGTAGTAGAAGTAGCAGTGTTAAATAATAAAAGGGAAACTTCACCATATCGTAAATGGTTAATATAAAAATTTAGTGAAAGTCCACTTTGAGTTATAATGCTATATATATAAAGTAAGCCTCAAAAGCTTTCGTTAACTTGAGAAGTTAACTTTTTTAGTTTCGTTAACTGTTTATATGCAAAAACGTTACTAAGGCAGATGAAATAGAGAAAAAACAGTTATCAAGGAAATAAATGTTAATGTTAATATATGCACTGATATGATAAGATTAAATTTGTATAATAGCTAATTAAGTAATGCCATTGTTTGTGAAACTTCTTTGTGCTATGTGTGACGAGCTTTTAACTGCTGTCAGTGTAGATTTGATTGTCTGTATTGCTTCTTGTGGATATAGATTCTCATTCCTCTGTAACACAACGACAGCATCGGTGCCTCTACTGGTTTCAATTGGAGAGATTTCAACTTCATCCGATAGCTGTCAAGAGGGAACCGTGTGAAGTGCTTTAATGTTTATCTTAATGGTTTTACTTACAGCAGTATTAATAACCCTGTCTTCCTGAGTAAAAGATTTGTTATTTTTAAAAGTATTACTTGAATCTGTTAGTATTCCCTCAGCCACTATTCTCTTCCCTACATTTTGTTGTATATAATAATCAAAATGTTGGGAAGGGAAAAGTAGTTTGAACTTCGGAAGAAAACTTCTTTGCATGATGTTAAACAGTACTTTTTGTTCCGGTTTTACGTCACGGACTCTCTTTTCTACCAAGGGCTAGGACGGTTGCCTTCTTGCTAAAGATTTGTTTTAGCAGATGTAATCCTTACCTTGAGTGCAGGCCCTTGCTAACCTCAGACCATGACGGGGCGCGAACCCTCGACCTGACGCCTCAGAGTCGCGGACGCTACCGCTTGAGCCATGGAGACTACGTTAAACAGTACTTTTTAATTGTAAAAATAGTTGAGAATTGGAATTCACTAAGTGAGGAAACAGTAAAAGCTAAAGGCATTCAAAGTGTCGAGGATGATTATGATAAGTTTTAGCGATAAAAATATGATATTGACCAAAATTCTGTGAGTTATGAGAGTAGAGCTATTTCCCTTGAACACAACTTTCTGTCCACATACAATAGCCATAACCTCTCTAGTAAGGGGGTGGCTGACCTGAAGCAAAGAGCTTCACTCTTTGAGGGAGGAAAATACCAAGGAATGGGATTCCCATTGCCTCCCCATTTAGTTTATTTATAAGACAAGTAGGGGGAGGGGACACGGGGGACATATGGTTTTCCCTAATGAACAATACATTATATTTAAATTCTAGTTTCATTCAAGCCGTTCTAATCTCATATACGACGACATCACATAATAATAATAATAATAATAATAATAATAATAATAATAATAATAATAATAATAATAATAATAATAATAATAATAATAATAATAATAATAATAATAATAATAGTACAGATTTGTTGTTAAATAAGGTCCTCCAGTCAATAACTGCAAAAAGCTCATTCATTTTGATGTAATCTTCTTTCGGATAGTTCCTTCTCGTGTCCTCAGTGCCTCTACTCTCATGTAGAACATCTTCGATGATATACTTTCAATATCCAACACATTATCTGTGAATACTAGATCAAGAAGCGATATCTCATCCACACCCCTAGCCCTCGTTGGTTCCAAAACATGTTGGTGTAGGAAATTCCCTTGTATGCAATCAAGAAACTTGCCCCGAATGAGTCCTCACCACAGTGTGGGTCAAGATTTATCCAATCTATCTCTCTATTATTAAAATCTCCCATATTCGAAATCCTGCATCTTCTCTCCCATTCAGTGTTAACAACTGAGTTTATGACTTCAATAGTAGCTGTATGACTGCTCAAAAACTTCTAGCCTATGTTGATTCTTGGTGGGTTATATACAACAGTTATTATAATGCTCTCAGACCCAGTATTTATGTGAGGAACAAGAAATTCCTTGAGCTCACTTTCTATCGCAAAGTTTATTTCTTCAACCTGAAACCTTTAACTTACGAGCAGCGCTATCCCTCCACCAGTCCTCTCAGGTCTTTTAACCCTTAATATTCTGAAGCCCATAGGAAAAACTGTGACACTGTTTATGTCCTCACTTACCTTAGTCTCTGTAACTGCTACTATATCGGCCTTAATGTTGTGAATCCTATCTTTTAATTCTACTGCCTTACCAGCTATTCCATCAGCATTTGAGTATAACAATCTTAATGAGACCTCATCCCCTCATCTTCTATCATTATCTTCTTTATCTCCCCTTTGTCTGGAAGAGCTCTGAAATGAAAATTTTTCTTCTCTTCTTCGTTTCTTTCCTCATTTAACCTTCTAGCTCTTGCAACAAGTTTTTGATCTTTTACATTTCTTCCGGTATTATGTATGGTATAATGAACACTATTTTGAATTCTTGAGGGTGTGTGTAATGATAAATACCTCTAGATGGAAAATATAATGACACATCATCAGAGAGGAATTTATGTTTTATTCAAGGCACCAAGAAAAAGGCATAGCATTTCTTTTAGGAGTATGTATTAAGAGAGCTACTCTCAAAGAGGTACAGGCCTCTTTGACAGAAAGTATCTTCACCATGAAGTAATTTTGCTATGGTATGCGAGCTTTCGAAGGTCCTTCCCCTATATTCAGGCTGACAGAATACTGGTTGCAATTGTATAAGTTTTTAATATGGCACAGAAGAATGTGAAAATCTATAGAATATAAAATAGATATGAATATTGAAATGATGCATTTAGAATAGCCACATTAAATGAGATATTTTATTCGATTACTAGTTGCTATGATGTGCTTATGACGAGGAAAGTTCAATTATAAAAGAGTTGTTTGTCTCGGTCTTAAATAAAGAAAAAAAATACAGGGTAGAATGACCAGTATAAATGGACAAAAGGGTCAGGAATATCATATGAATTAGTTACTTATGCCATTCATATTTTATTGATAGTAAGAATCTGACAGATTCAAGCCTATAAGAAGTAGATATCTGATGTCTGAAAAGTCTATCTGATACCTGAAACAAGCATTTTGAAGTAAAACTGATACTTTGTATCAAGAACCGACTAATAATAGCTAAAATTGGTAATTCGTAAGTTTTACACCAAATATGCAAGTTTTTTCTTTTCTGATTTTGTTGTTATAGATACCCCAAGATAATTTAGTATTGAGTAGCTCAAGCTTCTCCCCCCCCCATTTGCTCTGATGGTTCTATAGCTTGTTCTCCCACTGACAAAGTTACTCTACTTGACTCTCATTTTTCTGTCAACCCTCCCATAAGCAATTTAGCGCACCTGTCCCTCATTCTTTATCCCCTCTCTAACCCCATGCCCTCCCTTATCCCTTCTTCACGCAAAGTTGATAGGGTTCTCCACTCGCTAAAGACGAACAAGGCATCTGGACCAGATGGTATCTATGCAAGGTTCCGTAAGGAGTTTTCAGATGAACTGGCTTCCATGCTATTTCGTCTCTTTTGCCTCATTCTCTCAACCAGTATCTATCCTTCATTTTGGAAGGATGCTCTAGTGTAAGCTGTTCCTAAGAAGGGTGACCGCTCTATTACTTCAATCTACCGACCTATTGTCCCAACCTCTGATATCGTTAAAGTATTCGAAACTTTACTTAATTCTCACTTCTTGAAACATCTTGAATCTAACTCGCTTATTACCGATCACCAGTACGCCTTCTGCAAGGTAAGATCCACTGGTGACCTCCTGTGATATATACCTAGTGAAATCTGTGATATCCATGACTAGTTGTTAGTCATGGCCTCTGTTGCTTCTCCTGCTCCTCCCCCCAGAGGGGAGAATGGTACTCAACCCCCCTCAAGAGGGGTGGACGGTTGTGGGAAAGAAGAGGCCAAGGATGGCCTCTGGCAGTAGCCATGAGAGTGCTGCTGCCCCAGTTCCCCCCCCCAAGCCCCAAAGACCAATAGAGAGCCCATATCAAAGTTCAAAGTTCAGACTCCTTCCACTAAAGAGGCATATGACCTAATCAGAGAGTTGTAAGACCAACTCACCGAGTTTGGCTGCAAAATTAAGCCTAATGTACAGGGTGAATTTATCATCCACCCATCCTCAGCAGAAGCTGCAGAGAAGATCCGCAGCCTCAACTCACCTCACTTGACAGAGATGAACCATGCCCAAAAAATAAGGAAATACATCCTCATTGGCTTCCCTGTTGCTTGGTTAGTTGACCTGCTAACCAAGCAAACGTATATTACGGCTGCCTCACGTTGCTCCTCCAAAATAGAGGGCCAAACCGTCCCCTCAAAATAAGTTCTGGTCCACATCTGTGGTCCACCCCCTTCGCAAGTAAACCTCGGCATCTGGGGCAAATTCATTATAAGAGACTACACTCCTGAACCACTGAGATGTTTCCGGTGTCAAAGATTTGGGCACCATAGAAATACTTGCCATCTCCCAGAGAGATGTGCAATCTGCAGTGGGAGACATTCCGCTGACCGCTGCCTCAACAAATTCAAGGCCAATGAAGCAACAGTTGCCAAGTGCCCAAACTGTAAGGTAAACCATCACGCATGGAACAACCGCTGCCCAGAAAGGCTGAGGAGGATTCCTCAAAGAGTCCTTCCCTCTGCCCCTGTCACCAATCACACCACCTCCTACTTCACCCCAGCTCCTACCCCCACCTCCAATCCTTGGCAAAGGCCCCTTCCTGCCCCACTCACACCTAACCTCCCCATCCAAAACACACCACACAACACCAACCCAGCTCCTAACACACAGATCACCCCTCCTACAGTTTCCACCCCTACACCAACTCCATCCACCCCATCACACAACACTCACAACCCTGCCATCCCCTCATGCAACACTTACCCCAACACCTCCACCCCATGCAACACTCAAACACACAATACAGTCACATGCAACACTCAGACCACACACACACCCGCTCACCACACCACATCCAGGGACCCTAGACTTAGATCCCATACCCCCACACCTCAACAGCCTATCCAGACACCTTCCTCTGCTTCTTCTTCCCAACAGCAAACCCTCTTCACAGTAAATGAGCTCACCAACATTATTATTCAAGCCATACAGGAAGCCGTCCAACTCCTCGATACCAGAGCCTCTCCTCAAGATGCCTACAATCAAGTCGTCGAAGTAGCCCACTCCGTTGTCGCCCATGCCCTCGTCTCCAGAATCCACCACCAGCCTCAACAACCCACCACCCCTACCACCTCCACCTCCTTAAATCATCAAGATGTCTAATCTCGGGATCCTACACTGGAATGCCCAGGGTCTCAGACACAAGGTGCAACATCTTGAAGGCATTGCCAAGGCTGACAACATAGATGTCATCATGGTTCAAGAAACCCTGTGCACAGAGCAAAACACTCCAAAAATCTCAGGATACAAAGGATTCTACCAGGACTGGTCTCCAGGGGAGAACAGAGGCAGCGCCATCTTCACCAGGAAAAACCTGTTAGCCAAGGAAATAACCCGACCGGTCCACTGCGGCGAAGATGTCCACATCCTTGCTAGTAACATCAAACTTCAGGGCAGCTGCATAGATCTGTGCAACATTTACAGACCACACGATGGTGGCTTAGACCTGACTACCCTCTTCGGGCTAGCCAGTCATCGTGACTTGGTTATAGGAGGTGACTTCAACGTGCACCATCCAAGATTCAGGTATGAGCGCCCCTGTGCTGCAGGCAGACACATCATGAGACTGCTGGACAACCAAGAAGATGTCTCCCTCCTCAACAATCATGAGCCAACACATGACAAAGGTGGAATACTGGACCTCACCTTTGTCTCCAACTCTCTAAAGCAAGATGCCACATGGAGAGTTCATCCCCTGGTCACAAGCGACCACTACGCGATCCATCTCACATTGCCAATTCCTGAAATCTTCCAAATCCCTGCTCCTCCCCCTCGATGGAATTTCAAGAAGGCCGACTGGGGCCGATTCCAGGAGCACCTCAGCAATTGGTTTTCAGCCTACACACCATCCGAAGACATCGACCAAGCAGAGGCCGAGCTAGTCAATGCCCTGCAAACTGCAGCAAACTCTTCCATCCCCCTCTGCAAACCACAACACACCACTCATCGGGACAGATGGTACTACTGTGACAGAGTTAAAGAACTAAATCACCGGCTCAAAGTCATCCATACCCCATTCTCTCTGACTGAGCTACTAAGAGTAAGCAAAAGCTCTAAGAACACAGCCCCAGGTGCTGATAGAATCACATACACAGTGATTCAAAATATGGGGCCCCAAGGGGAGCTTGCTCTTCTCTCTCTGATCAATTTGACATACACACGAAGAATCAGACCAGCCTCATGGAACAGAGCAGACAGTTAGCCCATCCCAAAACCACAGGACCCTGACAACCTTCGCCCCATCTCCCTCCTAAGCTGCCTGAGTAAGACGGCAGAAAAGATGGTACTTAACAGAGTCCGCTGGAAATGCCCACCCTTCCCAGAAAACATGTTTGCCTACCAGCCTGGCTTAGGCACCTCAGAATGCATAGCCTCCATGCTATCATGTATCAACAACTGCCGTGGATACATCGTTTTTCTAGACCTAGAGAAGGCCTTTGAACTAGCCAATGTGCCGGCAGTACTCTCAGCTCTCGTTTCAGAGCAGATCAAAGGTAACCTTCTCTCATGGATCAAGCAGAGTCTACAAAACCATAGTGCACGAGTCAAAGTAGATTGGCACTACTCCACCTACAAAAACCACGAAAATGGAACCCTCCAAGGTGGAATCTTTAGCCCCATCCTCTTTAATTGTCTCATGGAAAACTCATGGACATTGCACTACAACATGGAGCCAAACTCTTCAACTATGCGGATGACTTTCCCCTTGTCACAATAGTCGACAGAAGCTCTAACAAGACACAGCGCTGCCTCACCAAGATTCACCAAGCCTCCATCTCCCTCAGAGTTAAAATCAATGCCCGCAAAACCAAGGCCCTTCCCATCCACCAGTGGAAACCAGACACTAATCTGGTCATAGGTAATGAGCCTGTGGACTGGGTTACCAAGCACCAATACCTGGGTGTAATTATCGATGGCAGACTAACCTTTGGACCTGAAATTCAACACTTGTGCGACAAGTGCAGCCAGCGACAAGTGGTCCTTCGTCGGATGTTGGGCCTCTACGATGGTGCATCATTTAATGTCCTCAGAAGCTTCTATGTACAAGCCATACACAGCCTCATAGACTATGCTTGTCCCACACTCTGGCAACTAAAAGACCAACAGTGGGACAAGATAGAAGAAATTCAAAACAACGTCATACGTACCATGCTAGGAGCCCCCATGTGGACCAAGAGAGAAAACATCCGGATGGAATCGGGACTCATGCCACTCAAACTCAGAGCTCAGCAAAGACTGACCCTCTTTGTGGCCAAAACCACCACTGCCCAACATAAATGCCTCACTGGTACAAATCTCCATCTAGCCCTCAATCACCACCCCAACCAATATCCTAGAACCTGGGCAGCCAAGGTCTGCACTAGCCTGCAAGCACTGCCAGTCAGGGAGAGCACCCTAGCCAAGATACAGGACACTCCGCTTTCTGAATACAGATGCCCACCCCCATGGAATGACCAACCACTCGACATAAAGGTCGAGCTCCCTGACAACCCCAAAAGCTTGGTAAACCCGCTTGTCCTTAAAAATATATACAAGGACAAAATTCAGAGCTGGAGCAGTCCAAAGTCTCAAGTCTACTACACTGACGGTTCAGTAAATCAAGAAACTGAAGCCTCAGCCACCGCATTCACCACTGGAAACCACGTCCTATCCTGGAGACTGTCAAACTCCTGCTCATCGCTCCAGACTGAGCTTGTTGTCATAGCCAGCGTCCACGACTTCTTCATCCAGCAAGGAGCTGACCATACCCTAATTCTCCCTGACTCTAAAGGCACCTTACAGGCCATCAAGAAGCCACTCCTCAGAGACAATGTACGTATCATCACCACCATCATCAGCCACTACCACAGAACGACCAGCGTTGGAAAAGCCATTACTCTTGCCTGGATTCCCAGCCACGTCGGCATCAAGGGAAATGAGGAAGCCGATCATGCCGCCAAACAAGCCACTCTCAGAGCAGAAATCCAAATATCTCTGCCTCCTGGGATTCAACAGATAAAAAATAAAGCCACCAAGTCACTCCTTAACGCCTTAATAACTAAACACAACCTGTGCACAGACATTGGCTCCCCCTCCACCTGGTGGTACAAAGCCACCACTGATCTTCAGCGAATCGCCCTGCCTAAGAACCTTTGACGAAGCACGGCGGTCAATGTGTACCGTCTGAGACTCGGGTACAAGTGCACCTGGTGAATAGTGGATGATATCATCAGGGAATGCACCTTTTGCCAGGTAGCCTCACCACATCCACTGCTCCACGACATCCTCGAATGTGATTCCTTTTCATAAATTCGACGGAAAACTGGTGCCCCTGCAACATCCAGCGAAGATCCAAATGCCCTTCATGTTGCTAGCTCCATAATCAGACTAGCAACAAACAACTACATGAACAGTCTACTAAATATCATCAGTCAATACCCTCCACCAACATAACCATGTAATAACTCTCTCTCACCTCCAAAACAGGAATTCATTTAAATTGTTTGATGTAAACTAATAACCCTCAACTGAACACTTATGCTTTCCATTATCTTTACAGTTTTGCACAACCTCACCTGCGGGCCAAAATAGGAAAGTCCGATCACCCTCAAGAGTGAATACCACCAACAATAACAAGATTTCACCCCACCTCCTCACCAAATAGGAGAGCCCATTTGCCCGCAAGAGCGAATACCACCTACAATCAACAAAATCTTACCCCACCTTCGGGCCACAAGGGAAGGTCCGCTCACCCTCAAGGAAGAACATCAAAGAAAAAGCCCTCCTGTCCTATCTCACTAGTAGCACTCTTTCTTCTATGTTCAACTCTGATTTGTAGAGGGTGTCCAAGTTGGGCACCAAAAACTTAATTAAATGTAATACCCCCAAGACACAGTTTCTGGTTATCTCTTTATCCTCTTCTCCTCCCAATAGCCCTATTGCCTTTGGCACCAACGAAATTTACGCTTTTATTCTAATAATATATTAGAAATCCACATAGCCTCCAACTTGTCTTAGAGGAATCACATAAACCATATTTCTAAATCTGCATCCAAAAATTGGAGGTTCTGTTTCATCTACTTTTCCTCTTTGCAGTTACTTAATAAATATAAATATTTTATCCGTCCATGCTTAGAATACTGCTCGCACATCTGGTTTGCTTCTTCATATACTTATACTCATTAATGACCCTTCTCTTACTTTTAATCTGGATTATCTTTCTCTTAACCATAAGTTATCATTCCTTTCTCTTTTCTACCGCTAGTACTAACATCTCTGCTCTGACAAGTTGGCGAGTTGCATCCCTCCCCCACTGCCGAAGCCGTATAATACTCAGTGACTTCGTCTCACAAGTACTGTGTGGGAGATTTGTGGCTCGGGGATTGGTCGGTGTAGCGATTGACTCTTCCCATCCACCTACAGAGTCTGGAACTCTTTTCCTCCTTCTGTCTTTCCTAATCCTTATAACCTATATTCTTTCAAGTAGTGGATCTATCGTCATCCTAGGGCCTAATCCTGTCATATCCCTAGATCCTCAGTACTTCGACTATTCTTTCAACCTATCCGTTTCCTATTGTGTTTCATAACCTTATCTCTGGCTTGTCCTAGGCCTTTGCTTTTTCTTTGTCTTAATTTTTTCTTCGTTCCCGGGCCTTTTTTTGATGATGGTGTTCTTTCCTGTCCCGGTGTCACAAATAAGAAGAAAAAAAAATCTTGAGTTACAACTGCTACAATTCTTTGTACCATTTCTGCAGAAGAAGAAACACCGCTGTGTAACTTCCGAATCCGATTTGCACTGTTTTTCAGACAATAAAGGAAAACGCTCATATGTGAATGTTTAACAAGATATAAAAGAACTGCACTGACATCCATCCATAAACAAAAATCATGGCGGGTACTTCTAAAGATGAGGAAGATACTTACAGCTCTGTGATTATTGTGCATGAAGATGGGGATACTCACATGTCAGCAGAAGAGGAAGATGGTGGTGGTGCTATCAGTAAGTTTCCTGTTTGCTTTCACATCTGATAGGAATCTAAACTTTTTTTTTTCCCCCTATTAATCTCCATTCGGGGTGGATGAAGATGGGTTGAAGCTACAGACATAAGGCTGGACGCCCTTCCTATCGCCCAGCAAATCTTTATATAGCTAATATATTTCCTGAGAAATTTTCATAATCAGGAACCACCTTAATTCTCAATTATAATAGCTTTCATTAGAAATTGCCCAAATTGGAGTGACCCTCTTCAGTTAGGAGTAAATCTCGGGAAAAGATAGCAAATTTTTATATTGGAGAAAATGTAAAAATAAACATAAGGTCTTTCATACACCACCATGGACAATTTTTTCCATGAGATTTATGATTTTGTTATAATATAAAGGTAGGTTGGTTCCCCTTTAAGAGAAATACGATGGATGGATAGATTCGGTTTTACGTCACGAACTCCCTTTTCTACTAAGTGCGAGGACGGTTGCCTTCTTGCGAAGGACTTGTTTTGGCAGATGTAATCATTACCCTGAGTGTATGCCCTTACTAACCTCAGTCCGTGACGGGGCGCGAACCCTTGACCTGCCGCCTCAGAGTCGCAGACGCTACCAGTTTGCCACGAAGACTACTTAGAAATACTCACGATGATTATTATGATATTTGATTAGATTTGGTGACATTAGTTCACCCTCAGTTAAAAAATGGCTTGATAATTAAAATGATTGTTTCATTTTTGTTGGATATTTTTTGAGTATGCTGTATAGTCATTCAACTTCTAGGGTGTGTGTGAAAGTAAAGCGTTACCCGTAAAAGTAAACAGTTATCATATGTAGTCATTTTGACAGCAATTTTATTTTACCATAATTTCTGTTATTACTTGTAAGTCACATGCAAGTTCTTTCCAAATGAATGTTTTATTTTAAACAACTACTATGGTCATTTCCCCAAATTTTTCATGAAGTGCAGAATGTTTCATGTTGAAAATTATAAGAGTTTCATCACTTAGTAACTTAATGAGGCTTCTGGGTATATTTCTGCCCATTAATATTCTACTTATATTATTATTTTTGAAATTACCGTAGCATTATAATACTGAATTTTTGACCTTAATATTTGGCAGAACGTGGTAACATTGTTAAAACAGTGTCCCTTTTCTGTTCGAATATAATATAAAGTCAAATAAGTTCAAAATTATACCGTATGCTTTCATCAGGCAATAACATTTGGATTAAAACGGGTTCACATAAATTTAGAACAATTTTGACAAAATTTCTTCATCCAACTGAAAAAACAAATAGCTAGTAATAAGAAAAAGTTGCAAAAACGGAAAGTGTTGAGCGCCTATACTTTGTGGAAAGTCTTTAATTAAAGAATTAAAATATTCTATTCTCGCAGGAAGCAATTATACTTTGCTGTGAGGTGCAATATTATAACTTGTAAAGAAGAGAAACCTCAGGGTGCTCGAGGGTTATTCATATTTAATGTACAAGTTACGAAACCTAAGGCAACTATTTATGGGGTTATTTAACTTTACATAGGGTTTTGGTGGTTAATCATCTTTACAAGATCCGAGTATTCACCCTCTGCACTGTCCGAAATCCTCCACTGTCCCATAGGTAACTCCTTCATCCTTAACATGGTCCCATGTATTTAAGAAAAAATAATTATACTAATTATTTTCTTATAATAACACACGAAACCTTTGTAAATGAATTCTATTTTTTTTTTTATTGTATTTAGTATATAATTTTGGTTAATATATTGCATTTTATATTGATAATGGTTTAAGTGCTATACACAGCAGACCAGAATATTTTTAGAAATGACCAAAAAAATATAAATATGTAAACATGATTGTAATGCCATATGTGTTTCCTCTATAACTACAATTCTCGTATGCCTCGGAAGAGTTAAATAGTAAAAGCTATTATTAAATCATACATATAGTATTTACAGAAATATGTGTTCTGTTAACATTTTATATACTGACGTTCTCTTATAATTATTATATGTAGCTAAATACTGTATAGTATGAATGAGTGAATTATATGAAGCCAGGAAATGAAAACGTACAGCTTATCAACAGATATTTTGGTTTCTGAAGCTATGCAATAATATTGTACCTGACAGAGCTCAAGTGAACGGTTACATTTATCTTATATCATGATGGATTAGCAAAAACAGTTTCTACTCCATAAGTTAGCTAGAGTTTACTTCTTCTTGAACATTTTTTAAAATGAATACTATATAATATTCAAAAGGAGCTGCTTATTGTGTCACCTGGCACATTGCAGTTACCCAAATAATGTAGCTTAGTATTGTATAATTTTCTTATCATAAGTTATTGAGCAGGGAGAAGGGGGTGGCACACATATGGCCAGTTTAGGGTGCTGAATACTTTGGTGCTCATATTACCATATGAATATCATATGTTTAATAGCATATAATCCTCAGCAAATTCTCGTTAGAAAACATTGAAACCCACTTTTTATTCTCTTTTTGAGTGTTTCAGTTTCTTTACTTTTCTTGATACCTTTTTTAGTTATTTGCCCATCTGTGATCAAGTTTACTGGCCTGGGTAGGAGAGATTTTAAGTAGCATATTCCTGGCAATTTTTTGGCAGTTATATTTACTTTTTTGTTGCAGCCATTAAAATAGACTTTATGTAGAATTTTCTTGTATTTATGTCATCTGATTTATAATATCTGGAAATGTAATAAGGATTAGTAAATTGCAAAAGAGGTAATTGCATATCCAGCATTAGGTTGACTAGATTTTGATGATTTAATCCTTACACTAATAAAATTCTTTACTCGTAACTTTATAAGAATTGCTGAGGAATAGCCTAGATTTAAATAAAGGACATATAAAAGAGTAGATGAACATATCACTATTTATTCTGCAGTTCATTTTAGTTGAAATAAAAGTAATCATTGATCTATTGAGATCGTTTGTCATTTGTCTTGAGGATGCCCAAAATTGTATAGGTTTTAGAGAATACTGTATAGAGTTCTTCCAGATATCCAAGTGCTCTTTTTGTAATAACTAATGAGAACCAGAAAGTTTGTGATGTCTCCAAATAAATTGAGATTTGTGGGATATATATACAGTATATATCTTTTATTTATATTTTCAAGACACCACTAGCATCCCATAAAGTTGAATGACCATCTAATTTTTAGTACCTTACTTAGTTCTCACAAGTTTCACTGTGTAGTAAAAATATGTGCTAAAGTAAAGGGGGTCCTCGGCTTATGATGTCGTCGACTCACGATGTTTTATGGTTACCATGCATATCCCTTAATATATTTTGCTTCTTTTTTTATAATAATTGACCTGTATAATGTGACCCAAGCATAAATCAGATTCTTCTTATGGCAATGCTTCAAAGAAAAGGAAAGCCATCACCATGTTAGTGAAACTAGAGATGGTGAAATGCTTGGAAAAGGGGGACACTTTGCTACTCTATTAGCATAGGTGGGTGACGTATTTACTTATTTAGGTGTGTTCCAACTTGCGCTGAATATCAGGTTTTGACACGTCTTGAGGAATGGAACTGCATTGTAAGTTGAGGACCCCTGTAATGGGTATGACATTTACTTTTCACTGAAAGGAATTTTTGTTAGTAGTCATTTAATCAGTGGGTCATTGAAAATGTGCAAATATTTTTGTGAATTTTCGTGGTTATATTATACCAAAACCTAAGTATCTTATCTTCATGATGAAAAAAAATTATTCCATTTCCTCTTTTAAGAAATAATAACTTCTCTTCTTTAAAAGACTCTGTAGTATGTTGGCCCATGGCACCAGTTGCCCATTGTGATACTACAGCTGAAGGGGTCTTCTGAACTTAAATATGACTGTCCAGGACAGTTCGAGGTTAAGTCTTCCTTCAGTTACGGTTCTTTTCTATGCCTACATCAACACTGAATATTCTTGTATATTCGATACACATCTCTTCTGATCCCTTAGCATCTGACAAATCACATCCCCCCCCATCTCTGTTTCACTTTTCTTTCTTTCTGTTTTCTTCGTGCCCAGGTCCAATGAGGGCAGATTTTTTTTTTCTTTGTTCGTCCTGGTGTCACAACCATAAAAAAATTCACATAATCAGTCATGATTCTGTAATTTAATTTATTAACTGATTACTTATTAATTAATAATAATAATTACAGTGCTCCCTCGTTTTTCGTGGGGGCTCGGTTCCGGGACCGTCTGCGATAGGTGAAAAATCGCGAAGTAGGAGCACCATATTTATTATAGGTATTTTACATTTATTAACCTTCACTGTATAAACCCTCCCTGCACTGTTAACAAACCACCTTTTACTTAATTAATAACAGTGTGCAAGCTTAAATTTATATGAACGTGATATTATGAAGATTGAAAAAAAGCATTAAGAACAAGCAGCAAACAAACTTTCGATATAATATCGTCAGGGAAATAGCGTGTAGAGAATATATGTATTTCATTTAAGTTTCCCATATACAGTACGATATACATTTTCTGTGTAACGAATTGTATACGTTTTCTTTTTCTCTCAGCTGACTTTGTATACATTAAGATTTTGTGCAGTGTGGTTGATAGATAGAATAATGTTTAGAACCAAGGAATATTAATAATACTATAATCTTGAAAATTAGATAAACCCCAAATAGGGTGAGTAAATAAATATTTTATGAGTAAGATATTGTGCCTGAATAGTGATAAGCATCAGCGGATACGGAAGCGGCAAAACGTTTTGGGCAGAGGTTCGTTCTCCCGCATATTCCTCCTCTTCTACTGCTTAATGCGATCGAATATTATGAAGAGAATTGAAAAAAGCATTAAGAACAAACAGCAAACAAACTTTCGATATAATATCATCAGGGAAATAGCGTGCGAGGGTGTATCAGCTGATACGGAAGTGCCAAAACGTTTGCAGATAGAGGTTCGTTCTCCCTCATACTCCTCCTCTTTTACCGCTTAATGCGATCGAATATTATGAAGAGAATTGAAAAAAGCATTAAGAACAAACTGCAAACAAACTTTCGATATAATATCGTCAGGGAAATAGCGTGTAAAGAATATTTATATTATTTCATTTAAGTTTCCCATGTACAGTACGATATACGTTTTCTTTGTAACGAATTGTATAGATTTTGGTTTCTACCTTGAAAGATCCAAATTTGACACTCCAAGGTAGCTTGTACAGCTTCTCTCTGCCAGTGTAGATTTCCTATTGCATATTTTTCATTTAAATTCTTTCAGCACAATTTCTGTTACTTCCAGTGACCCTCTACAACTCATAGAATACATGGAGTATATTTCAGTTATAGTACTCTGCTACCCCTTGGTATCTAATGGTTATAGTGCCTGGTTTCTACCTTGAAAGATCCAGAATTGACACTCCAAGGTAGCTTGTACAGCTTCTCTCTGCCAGTGTAGTAGTGTTCCTTGTATGAATATATAAATTTATTTGTGAGTCTAAGATGTACCAGTAATTTTATAAAGGTGTAAATGCTCATTCTGAGTGTTGAGATAGAATTGGAGACAAATTAGTATAAAATATTTTTATATACTGCGTTATACACAGAAATGCACACATGATGTGTACATGATCTTGCGTCTTTTTTGTTACCATTTGATATTGTATTGAAAAGTATTTGCCTCATAATGAATTCTTCACCTTCAATTATATTGAGACTTGTTTCTCATTATTACTTTTCAGTGTGTGAGGAGTGTGGTACAACTTTTCCGGACAAACTCATGTTTGAGACTCACCTGAAAACCCATAATGATAGTTTCAGTTACCTGTGTCATGTATGCCAACAGGGCTTTTGGGACATCAATGAATATGAGTCTCATTTGTTGGAGCATGAAAGGAGAGATGGTGAGTGTTTATTCAAGGAAAATGTGTTGCTGGTCTCGCCCCAAAAGTCTAAGAGAACTGAACCAACTGAGAATAGTAATCGTTACTTTTGTAGCATGTGCACTTTATCCTTTTCTCTTAATCATAATCTTAAGAAGCATAAAAGAATCATGCATAAAATTGATTGTCAATACTTAACCATATGGGCTAAGAAGGCAAGAAAGAAATATTGTAGAAGACTTGGGGAAAAGTTATTCTGTAAAATATGTAATGTAGCCTTTACTTTTAAAATTAACTTAAAAAAACATATGGAAACAAGTCATAGCGATGTTATCAAAACTTTCAAATGCTGTTATTGTTTCAAGGAGTTCAAAGATAATGAAAGAGTGCAAATGCATATGGAAAAAGTGCATTGTTTGGGAAAGTTGCACAAACACAATGAGTATGGAGATCGAAAAAGATTTATTTGCAGTCTCTGCAGCACTAAATTTATCTATAGACGAAGCCTTACAAGGCATTTGAAACTTAAGCATAAAGCTGAAAATGAAAAAGCAAGATGTAATCATTGTGAGCAAGAATTCAAGAGCATTTATTATTTATACAAACATATAAGAAGTGCGCATGTTGATTTAATGCTGAAATGTAAAGAATGTGGTTTGCCTTTCAGAAACATGGCAACTCTTTGGCGACATATGAAAGTTCATCGAGTACAACTACGAAATCAGAATTCAAAATGTACTGATCTAAATAATGAGAAACCCACAGCAGTTGTAAGTGAGTCTTTATCCACTCACAGTAACTCTGCGGTGTCTGTCAAACAGGAGGAAATTACATTATTACATACTTCTCAGTATGAGACTCCAAACCTTTCCACAGACAACCAAGAGAAATCACAAACAAAAATAATTAATTGTCAGTTCTGCAAAGAAAAATTTACGAATCAGAAACAGCTAGAGAACCATCAGAGTGCAGTGCACTGTGGTGTATATTTTCCTCTGAATTGTAGTGAGTGCAGCTTGGTGTTTGATAATAATCAGGATTTGATAAACCATATAAGAACAGTTCATTACGCACATGAGATACACAAGTGCAGTCCGTGTGATATGGTACTTGGACTGAAGGGTTGTCCTTATCATTGCCTCAAATCTTGTGCAGGTGGAAAAAATGACATTTTAAGTTTGATTCTGAAAGATTTCCGCAAACCCACCAGTCCAAAGACAGCCAAGGAAGAAAACAAAGGTGTCGTACTTCTTTCTCTATATTAAAGCTGCCCAGATTTTGATTTCATTCAATTATATGAATTTTTGTTATGCAATACTGTGATACATATATTGTGAATTTTGTACTTTTTCCTAATATCCAACATTTAAGATAGTTTCTCAAAGAATGAATGATTTATCGACTTGCATGTGACTTGCAGAGTATATTTATTTGTCTTCATAAGCATAAGCCCAGAGTTTTTATATTTACTAAATACACTTGCACTTTTATGTTCATGTTTGCAGTATGTTTTACGTATATTATTATGCAAGTAATATTTCCTTTTTACAGAAGACGAGGAGAAAGCTTTAGAACACTTTGTATGTGAGGATTCTGGTGAGTTTTTATGCTAACTTTTACCATATAAAGAGGAGTGATGAATTACCTGTATTTTATATTTGTATCTGACATAATTTTTGTAACTCTTTCAAACCTCTCATACTATTAATGAGTGCAGTAATATACAGGCTTATTAATATACGGTAGTAGTTCTAGCCACTCTTTCATATCGGATGTGCTTTTTGCAAGCACTACAGGCAGTACGAGTGTAGGACCCTGATCACAGAGATTCAAGATATATGCGCATCCCCTTTCATTGTTACCAAGCCAGCAAGCATCGTTATGTCTCCCTTGGGTGTAAAAATATTGCTTCAATTATACCTCACCATATCACATGAGCTGTTTATGCATTAATATATATTTTCTCACCTTTTTAGTAATTTGTATACTAAGGTTTGAAAATAAAGTGTTTATTTCAGTAATTGTGTTACTCATAGTGTTAATGAATTTGTCTTCTATAAGTAATGGCTTCAGCTGTTTGATGAGGTTGTATGCGAGTTCAATTGTTGTGTCAGTTTTTCAACTGGTGCAATAAATTCATTTTAATGTTATTCATTAACCACTCTGAAGCTGAAATCTAGAAAGAGACATTTGCAGTGCTTATTCTCAGGACTGCCTTAAAGTCCTTGGAATTCCAATTCTCAACAAAGATTCTCTCAGTGGCAATAATATTTCTGCTCATAGAGCAGCCTTGGTGAAACCCTATGCCATGGCTTCAAACTAGATGTCTCTAACATCATGTTGAGTTCATGAGAGGCTTTTCTCATATTGGGCCTTTTAAAAATCTCCCAACCAAAAGACGGGACATATAAGTTACGAGAACTTTTGGAATCAGGCCAGAGCAGTTTTCCTATGCCTCCTGGCCTCAGTTTGAATAATGATTGAATTACCTGCCATCAAAAGTGGCGACAGATTTCTGAAGCAGCTTGAGGATAGTTTCCTGTCAATTCAATTAGACCCAGCCCTCTTACTGGATGTGAATCTCCCACACTTTGCAGGAAACCAATCATCATTACCCAATTCTAAAGAAGTGAGCTTTACCATTGGATGCCGTAAAACGTAGCTTTATATCTCCTCTTAGTACAAGACAGGTTATTATATATACACCCGGTCACAAGGATTAAACTGTAATCCACACAAGCCTTGAAACTCATATTCTCTTCTGTAAGTTATCCCTTCTAAAATGTAGATTATTTTCTTGTTGCATCAGGAATATTGCTTTTATGGCCACATTTGACTCTTTATTTGCCATCCAGCACATCTGCAACGTCAGTTGATGGTACTCTCGTAAGGCTTTATGTGTCACAATTTCAATGACAGTTATGACATTGTGAAAGATTGCATTGTGCCATCACAAAACTAAAATTGGTTAAATGATCATGAATGTAATTTTGATGTTCCAGTGAGTTGTGCGCATTTTTCATGTTTTCAGTAACCTTAATATACTGTACTTGTATTCAGGATATGTACCTCAAGAGCATATCTTTGCACTGTGTTAAATTTACGTTTTAGTATTTCAGGGTGACCTTTATTACACCATATTTCTTATTCTTACGTGTTTGTATTATCCATTTAATTCATTTTTATGTTAAGTATTACATTTATTATAAGTATTTATGGGGTGACTAAGTTTAACTCCTTGCCTCCTTGATGTTATTTGCTTGCATGAATAGCTTGGAATGTATTATACTGAAAAAAAGAACTCCCCCAGACCGTCTGTGTATTATTTACATGTGTACCCTTGTGTTTCGCTTTGTGATACAAGTCACTTTACTAATGGTACAGGAGTTAACCCTTTTTTTCAAGAAATTAAGATTGTATGAACAAAGTAAATAAGTCCAAAGGGCTTATATTTCCATTTCAAGAGAATTAGAAATCCCCTTCACCCTTATATTCTTTGTTTGTAATTTGCTTGACAAATTACAAACAATTAGAAAAAATTTATTTTGAGGAAAGAGAAGGTATGTTTTTGACTCTCTAAACAGCCTGTCAATACCAACTTTCTACCCCTTATTTGCTTCTTGGAATATTTAGACTAGAGAAATAATGATGTTTGCTGGCTCGGTAACAGTAGCTATAGGGAAATGGTATTTTTCTGAAGTCTCCTTGAACTGGGGCCTTAACTTCCATCACCTGTATAAGGGATTAACAACTTGAGTGTGCAGCTGGAACTTTCTGTTCTGTCTCTTTTTAAGAGATCAACTCGATTCCAGGCTGGTGCCTCTGCTGGTGAGAGACTAAATGAGCTGCATTCATTCTCCTAAAAATACCATCTTTGAATTTAGAGTTGCATAAATACATCCACACATGTACTAATTCGAATTTTTTGCCTAATACTGTATACATATGGAAAGATTATGATATTTAGCTTGTTTAGCATTGCATTAATACTGTTTGCCTCTTCAGATGATCACTTTAACTATGAAGCAACTAAGCTGCTCATTGATGGCATGCAAAGTCGCTACACCAGAATGGCCTCTGCCCATAGACGTCCTCTTGTATATCAGGAAATTGCTGAAGAACTGATGCGATATGGTTATAATATGTCATCTCAGGATATTAAGAAGAAGTGGTGCAAGATTGTTTCATACTTTTGGAGTCTTAGGAATAGACCTGACAGTCAAAACTGGGAATTTTTTGAGGTGTGTTATTAACCCTCTCGCGCACAGTGATGCCATTGGCATATATACATTTTTAGGGCCCAAGTGCATCATGACACCATTGGACTCCATTTGAACAAAAATATTATTTTTAAATAGTTACATTCACACCAATGGTGTAATTTTTTGGTTGAGCTTAAGT
The DNA here is from genome assembly GCA_037179515.1 of Halocaridina rubra. Classification (NCBI taxonomy): domain Eukaryota; kingdom Metazoa; phylum Arthropoda; class Malacostraca; order Decapoda; family Atyidae; genus Halocaridina; species Halocaridina rubra. The sequence continues at coordinate 69,942 of JAXCGZ010022876.1, forward strand.
TTTCTCACTTTCTCCCGAATAAACTAATTAACAACCCTCTCCACTGACATGGCTTTGACCACAAGGCATAAAACAAAGGCAATTTCCATGTCCCTCACTCATCACTCAGACCGTATGTCTCTTTATGCGCACTTTATTCCATGTCCATAAATGTACGTTTGGGGGAGGAATATAGCTGAGATACAAGATATCTCATCGAGATAAAAAACTGCCGGCCAGAGACAGGATTTCACAAATGAACATGGAAAAAAAACTTATTGAAACTTATGGTGTGCAAGAGGGTTAAATTTTTTGTTCTGTACTCTACTTACTCATATATTGTAGTCTAGTCATCTCAATTGTAAGTAATATTGTATGGTGGTTAAAAGTTTTGTGTAGAAAAATTAACAGGAGGCAGTTTTAGTGGATATAATTAATTTTTGTTAAGTACTGTACATATATTGCTTTACTCAAGCTGAAAGTGTATACAGTAGGTCCTCGTATAACGTCGTTCCGACTTTCGTCACTTCGCCCTTATGACAAAGGCCAAAAAATAATTAATAGATTATTAACAAATTAACTTTTCAACCTACCTGACTGGTACGGTAAAGTCAAAATGGTTTGTGAATGCGGCGGAGGAAGACACAACTAGTAGCACTGCTGCATTCATATTTATCAAGTCAATGGCTTTATTTATTTTTTTGGTTATATTGAAGGGTTATATTGAATTTAAGAAAAATAAAACAAACACATAGCTGTAAATACGATTTTATTCAAAATACACACAAATAACAAAGCTAGCAAACACAGCTGTATTCGTATTTAACAAGTTAATGTCTCTATTTATTTATATATTTGCTTATACAGTATTGATGGATTATATTGAATTTAAAAAAAAATACATTACTGTAAATACGATTTTATTCGAAATACACATGAATACAAAGTTAGCAAACATAGCTGTATTCGTATTTATCAAGTTAATGGCTTTATTTATTTATTTTTTTATATACAGTATTTGGTTAAATTGAAGAATTATATTGAATTTAAAAAAATACTAAAAACACATAGCTTTAAATATGTTTTTCTACGAAATACACACGAATACAAAGCTAGCAAATGCAGATGTATTCGTATTTATCAAGTTAATGACTTTATTTATTTATTTGTTTATATTAAAGAATTATATTGAATTTAAAAAAAAAATTTTCAGACACATAGGTGTACAGTATATGTGATTTTATTCAAAATACACACGAATACAAAGCTAGCAAACACAGCTGTACTGTATTCATATTTATCAAGTTAATGGCTTTATTTGTGTATTTGATTATATATTTGGTTATATTGAAGAATTATATTGGATTAAAAAAAATACCAAACACAACTGTAAATACGATTTTATATGAATAGCTTGTTGAGCATAGTATAAGAATCAAACGTCATGTGGCATTAAAAGAGGGATAAGAACCACCGCTTAGTTTATTCCCGCCTGCCATATTGTGTCTAGCACTATCGTCTACTGTCTTGTTGTGTTTGCTCGTTACTGACATTACTGTGCCTCCCAGGCATGTTAGTGATAGTTCTGATGGCAGTGCTACGAAGAAAAAAAAAAGCCATCACCATGGAAATTAAAATTGAAGTGGTAAACCGTGCTGAAAAGAGAGAGTGTTCTAAGAACATTGGTTGCAGTCTCGGATTAGCCCGTAAGACCGTGGCCACAATCATCAAAGACAAAGATCGTATCCGTGACCAGGTGGAGAGAGGGATCAATGATGCCCGTAGGTGTTACGAGGAAATATATGAGAAGAAAAGGGCATTCGTCCAGACTAGCCTTGACCAATTCTTTGTGAAGATAGAGCTCCTACCAAAAGATCTTGTGCCCTCTATCTCAGGTGCCTCCACCTCTATAGACTCACCTGCTCCAGTACCTCCATTATCATCTTTTGCCTCTCCAGACTCACCTGCCCCAGTCTCCTCAGCACCTGCCTCTCCAACTTCCGCCTCCCAATAAGCCAGTCTCTTCCTCTCTTGCAATGCCCCTTACAGTGTTCAAGCCAACCACACCAGTAAATGTAAGTTATAATCCACTGTACTGTATGCTGTAGTTTAATTTTACTATTAATACTGTATATTTAAAAGTTAAGCCTATTAAGTTTAGTTTTAGTAATTTTATCATAGATTAAGATAACATATTATTTTACAATGTTTTAGATGATTTAGTTTTAACGTAGGTTGATGGCCCTAGGTTCGAATTTAAGTGTGTTACGACTTACATCGAAATCCGCTGTTAGTCAGCTGTCAGGAACGGAACCCTGACGTTAAACGAGGACCCCCTGTGTAGAACACATTTCAAATTCAAGCTATTAAAAGGTCCAAAAAAAAATTTCAATCTTTCAGTTTAAAAGAAAAAAAAGAGAGAAATAGAAGCATGTTTTTCATTTGAAATTTGAATACTTTTTGTTATATTTTCAGCAACTGAGCACATTCCTTGAGATAGAGGACCAAGCTCTGGAAGCTGCAGGTAAGTTTTTTTTTTCTTATATGCAGTACCTTCTGTTCCATAATCAGGTAAAGAAGGCACTAAGTACTCTAGAGTCGTGTTTACCTTTTATATTTAGTGCACTGTTATGTCAGTCACAGATATTCTGAGACAGGCATGTATGCATTCTTGATTATTTGAAAGAGTAGGATATTGTTTCAGTTGGATGTAGGCTTTTTGCAGCTATATTTGCTCTGTGCTGATATTGTGAATATATGAAAATATTACAAGTTACTTACAAAAATATAAAACTGCTGTGAAATGGAAGGAAATATCTGGGATGTTGTGACTTGAATATCCTTACTTTATGTTATATTTCTTTGGAGAAGGTGTATGTGAGCTAAAATTTAATGCAGACTGTCTCTACAGTGGCGACAAATGGTCTTTGATTTCCTGCCGGTTGGCTTATGCCAAATTTTTATACTTATCTACCCACCTATCTGTCTATGCAAGCACTTCCTACCTTTTGGCTTATTTCCAGATTCATCTTTCCTTGAGTGATAGTGAAAATACAGTTCATGTAAATAATAAAATATTAGGCAAGGAAAGTCTATATATAGATATTTAGACTTTCTTCATTAATAATTCTAATGTGTAATTTTGAAGAACATTTTAGGACTTTAATAGACTATTTATTCTGATTGGCATGTAAGGGTATTTTTTAAATAGCCAAGATTTCTTTGACCAGTAGATACAAGGAAAGTTGTGTGTAAATACATATATATTCAATGGCTACACTCCTCCTTGTAAAGGGGGTGTCCAAGTCAAAACGCACATATTCACCTAAAGCCAATTCACCCGTTTAACTCCTTTGGGATAAAGGGTTACCACAATTCCCTCAGCACCTCACTGCATGGGTCATCCATAGGGTAAGTAGGCAACTATCTTCTGCCATGAGGCTTGAGATATATCACTGGTTTACTCCCACTTCATCTCAGGGCAACTCCCTCCGCACCTGTCCGACACACTTCGCAGCACTGAGCAGATGTGGGAAATTCCTATGGCCTGCATCAGCTTTTCACAATCTTTCTCCACTCATCCTCAGCATTCTCCCTCCTCCCTGCTTCACTAATATACCAAGTGCACTCATTGCTCTTTCTACCCCATCCATCCATCTTATTTTAGGTCTTCTTTTCGACTTCTCTCCTCTTCTGCTCTCCACACTTTCTTTGCTAGTTGTTCCTCTTTCATTCTTTAGTCTAACTATTCCGAAAACTTTCCTCCAATTCCCATTCTCTGCCATACCACCTCAAGTCTCACATTATCCATTCTTTACATATCATACTTCTCAAACACCTTATCTCTATTACATTCAATATATTCTATTCTTCAACTCATGCAATTCAAGTCTGTTCCACACAGTGTTGTAGGCACAATTCCTCCTTGTAATCTTTCTGACTTCATTCCTAAATATCTGTTTCCTGTTAAATAATCATTCCATTTAGACATTTACTCTCTTCCTTCGCTCCACAGCTCACCTCCACATCCACTCATATTTATTTATACTGCTTCTTGCGACCTCAGATACTTAAAACTCTAAACTCCTTTATGCATCACCATTTGATGTCATATATAAGTCACTTCACTATATCGCTGTTCATCTATCGCGGATTCAGTGCATTGCGTTTTTTTCCGGCTATTTTTTTTTTCTGGGTATATGCAAAAATATAAAAATTTTAAGAAATAAAAATTCTCTGTAGTTTCATTATTTTAATGAAAATTTTTTTTAAAATTATTTTATTGATAAAAAAATGTATTTCCCAGCCTAAGAATAATAAAACAGTAAGAAATAGTAAAAAAACAAATTTGAACATGTAACTCTGCACCATAGAAAGCACGATACCGGTATCAGCGTTTCGGAAAACGCAAAGGGTCACACCTACGTGAGCTAGCATATATTAAAATTTCCAGTAGTTTTATGACTTTATTGGTAAAAAAAACGTATTTCTTAGCCTAAGAATAATAAAACAGTAAAAAAATAGTTAAAAATATAAATACTAATAGTATTGCACCAAGTAAAATACGATACCGGTATCAGCGTTTCGGAAAACGAAAAGGGTCGCACCTACGTGAGCTAGTACATATTGAAACTTTCGTTATTTTATTGATAAAACAAGTATTTCCTAGCCTAAGAATAAAAGAACAGTAAAAATTAGTAAAAAACATAAATTTAAACATATAACTCACAGCATTGCACCATGTGAAATACTGTCCGATAGCGTACAATGTATTGGCGTCTTGGAAAACGCAAAGGCTCGCACCTACGTGAGATAGTTCATGGAATGCTATTGGATGAAAGAGTGGGAGATGACGAATCACATAATTGTTTTTCTGCATGTTCTGTATAATGGGATCTGATTGGCTTTTTGATTGAAGCTTGGTTCTCCCACCATCTTCTATCGTCTCGCCTCACTCGTTCATCTAACTCACATGTACGCCGTTCGTGTTGTGCTTATTAATACGTTGTGCTTGTGATTTTTTTTTACTCGCGATATCAACCTTTGCAATGCCTCCCAAACGTCCTTGATCTTCTTAGGCTTCTGGTAGTGAGCCTAAGCGGCAAAGGAAGATGTTAACCATAACGGAAAAGGTGAAACTGTTAGATATGCTGAAAGAAGGAAGAAGGTGTGTGGATGTCGGCCGCCATTTTGGCCTCATTGAATCTACTGTTCGCTACATAAAAAAGGACGAGGCAAATATCAGGAAAACAGCGACTGTTTCTTTTAGTAAATCATCGAACAGGGTCGTAGCATCCCGCATAATAGTGCGGATGGAATCTGCTTTGGCCCTGTGGATTGCTGATTGCAGAAAGAACATCAGCATAGACAGCAATATCATACAAACAAAGGCAAAGAAGCTGTACGAGACATTCGCTGCAAACGAACCCGACGACGACAGTGGCGACCGTGGAGAGGAGGAGGAGAGAGAAGAAGATATCGACGACCCACAACCAGGACCCTCCAGCGAGTCTTCACCCAGGAAACAATCGTTTTTTGCAAGCAAGGGATGGTTTGCCAAATTTCAAAAACGCTTTGGCCTAAAGAGCGTTTCGGTTTATGGCAAAGCTGCCTCTGCAGATACAGCTGCAGCAGAAGATAACGTGAACAACGACTTCAAGAAAATTATTGCCGAAGAGGAATATGCTCCTGAGCAAGTCTTCAACATGGATGAAACTGGGTTATTTTGGAAGAGAATGCCGTCTCGCACTTTTCTCTTCAAGGAAGAAGCTAAAGCCCCGGGATTTAAAGCGCACAAAGATCGCGTTACCCTCATCATGTGCGGAAATGCTGCGGGCCTCATGTTAAAGCCCGGGCTAATCTACAAGTCAAAGAACCCTAGGGCTTTGAAGAATAAATACAAGAATCTGCTGCCAGTGTATTGGATGCATAACCCTAAGGCCTGGATTACGAAAAGCCTCACATCGGACTGGTTTCACCAATGCTTTATCCCTCAGGCCAAAATTTATCTTGCGGAAAAAGGCCTTGAATTTAAAGTCCTTCTTTTGATGGATAATGTTGGTAGCCACGCAACTAATCTCGAATATTACGGTGTTCAAGTAGAGTTCCTGCCACGAATACGAGGTCACTGATTCAGGCTATGGATCAAGGCGTTATTCGTGGGTTCAAGGCCCTCTACACACGAAATGCCCTGGCGAACCTGGTTGAAACCATGGATGCGGACAAAGGATTCTCAATGAGGACGTACTGGCGTAATTACATGATTGCTACATGCCTTCAAAATATTCAGACTGCAATCAAAGAGATGAAGCCGGCCACAATCAGTGCCAGCTGGAAGCAGTTGTGGCCCGAAGTCATCTACGACTACAAGGGATTTGCTACTGACGAAGTCCATAACTCAGCAGTTGCAAAAGCTGTGAAGTTGGTTGCATTGCTAGGAGGAGAAGGCTTTAAAGATATGACTCACAAAGATGTGAATGAACTGATTGACTGCCACTCGCAGCCTTTGACTGATGAAGACTTGGAAGAAATTACAAAATCAGCGAGCGAAGAAGAGGAAGAAGAAGAACTTGAGGAAACACACGAAGAAATTGAAGAACCTGGCCTTACACTCGAACATTTGGCAGCCATGTATGAACATGTGAAAGCAGTCCAACAACTCTCATAGGAACGTGACGATAATATGGTTCGTTCGGTGACCTTCTGCAATCTTCTCGACAATGCCACGATTCCTTACAAGACCATATTCCAACAAAAGAAGAAACAGCAACAGCAGCTCCCCATTACCATGTTCTTCGCTCGCAAAAAGCAGCCGTAAAGCTGTTATTGGCTGCGGAATAATTTCCTGTGGAGTCTACAAACGTCATTACCACCTCATTCGCGGTAAGTTTACCTATCACGTTCATATAAATTTACGTTGCATGCTGTTATTTATAAAGTAAAGAGTGGTTTTTTAACAGTGCAGGGAGGGTTTATACAGTAAACAAAAATAATTGTAAAATACCTATGTACATGACTATGTCATGTCATTACCACCTCATTCACGGTAAGTTTACCTATCACTCTCATATAAATTTACGCTTGCATGCTGTTATTTATGAAGTAAAGGGTGGTTTGTTAACAGTACAGGGAGGGTTTATACAGTAAACAAAAATAAATGTAAAATACCTATATACATATAGAGTGATCCTACTTCGTGGAAATTCACCTATCGCGGTCGGTCCCGGAACTGAACCCCCGCGATAAACGAGGGATCACTGTATTCCTCGTTTGTTTCTTAACTATGATTTTACAAATAACTGTAATTTTCCTTCTCTTACACAGTCTATTAAAAAGTCACCAACCACTCTAGGTTCTCCTCAGAAGTAGCCAGCAGTGCTATTGATTTAATTCCATATCTTTCAATTTCGCCAGCTATTTCTAACCTTCCTATTGCTTTTTTTTTTTATTAACTTCCCTTACCACTTCATTCGTATTCACATTGAATAACCACAACAAAATTGCGCAAATGTGACGGAACCTTTTATTCTCCTCAAACCAATATATTTCACCATTTCCAAATGACACACACACACTATTACTCACATAATGACTTTTTTCTGTGTTTGACAAACTTCCTTTTTTTTCCATACAGTTGCAGCACACTCCACAGTGTTTCTCTGTCAACCTTGTCAAATGATTTCTTCAAGTTCATGACAGTCCACATTGTGTCTTTACTTTTTTAGGTACTTCTCACACACAGGAAGTAATTTTTCAGTGTAAGAGTATTTGATAATTGGAATTCGCTAAGCGAATCCATGGTTTTAAGGACAGGTATGATAAGTATCACTAAGTACAAAATAAAACCAATCGGGAGACAGGAAGATACGAGCTTTGAGCTCTTTCCCGTAAGCACAAGTAGGTAATCACACACACACACCAGTTTCCTTGACCAGCATAGTTTGCAAAGTTATGGAGAAACTGCTAAGGAAACATATCTCTCTTCACTTGGAATCCTTCAACTTTTTGTCAGTGAGGCAACATGGCTTCAGAGAAGGTAGATCAACAGTAACAAACTTATTAGAATTTTATGATGGGGTAAGCCGAATCTTACAGGAAAGAGAGGGCTGGGCAGATTGCATATTCCTAGACTTCCAGAAAGCGTTTGACACTGTTCCACATGGGAGACTTATTAGGAAGCTGCTAGCAATGGCTAGGAAACAGAGGGTTAGAGTAAGACACTCAGTGTCTGAATGGAGAAGAGTTAGTAGTGGAGTTCCACAGGGTTCAGTTTTAGGGCCACTTTTGTTCCTTGTATATGTAAATGACCTACCAGAGTCTGTAAATTCATTCATGAATATGTTTGCAGATGATGCAAAGATTGTGAAGAAAGTAAAAAAACGAGAACAATGGTAGAGAACTTCAGGAGGATCTAAATATCTGCATGAGTGGTCAGAAAAGTGGCTAATGAAATTCAATACTTCAAATGTAAGGTAATGAGAATGGGCACAAGTACAAGAAGGCCCAAGCTTCGCTACTCGGTGGCTGGAGTACAACTTGAAGAGACAGAAAATGAGAGATCTAGGAATAAACATACTGGCAGATATGTCTGCAGAAATACATATAAATGGCATAGTAAGGGCAGCATATGCATTCATATCAAATGTAAGGGTAGCCTTCAGGCACATGGACAAGGAAATGTTCAGAAATATTTGTGTAACCTATGTGAGGCCAAAACTCGAATATGCAGCCCCCTTTTGGAATCCACACTTGAAAAAGCACATAGCTAAGCTTGAAAAAGTTCAAAGACATGCCACGAAACTGGTGCCAGAAATACGTAATCTCAATTATGATGAGAGGCTGAGGGAATTAGACTTACCGTCACTCAAAGCTAGAAGATTGAGGGGGGATATGGTGACAGTCTTTAAATTCCTTCATGGTTATGATAGAGTGGATAGGGATCGATATTTTGATATGGCTGGCTCTAGAACTAGAGGTCATAGTTTGAAACTTCGTAAGAAAACTTCTTTGCAGGATGTAAGGAAATACTTTTTCAGTGTAAGAGTAGTTGATAATTGGAATTGGCTAAGCGAGGAGGTAGTTAATGCTATCTCAATCCATAGTTTTAAGGACAGGTATGATAAGTATCACTAAGTCTAAAATGGAACCGATCAGGAGACGGGAAGATACGAGCTTTGGGCTCTTTCCCGTAAACACAATTAGGTAATCACACACAGAGACACACACACACACACGAGTCTGTAAATTCATTCATGAATATGTTTGCAGATGATGCAAAGATTGTGAAGAAAGTAAAAAACGAGAACAATGGTAGAGAACTTCAGGAGGATCTAAATAATCTGCATGAGTGGTCAGAAAAGTGGCTAATGAAATTCAATACTTCAAAATGTAAGGTAATGAGAATGGGTACAAGTGCAAGAAGGCCCAAGCTTGACTACTCGGTGGCTGGAGTACAACTTCAAGAGACAGAAAATGAGAGAGATCTAGGAGTAAACATACTGGCAGATTTGTCTCCAGAAATACATATAAATGGCATAGTAAGGGCAGCATATGCATTCTTATCAAATGTAAGGGTAGCCTTCAGGCACATGGACAAGGAAATGTTCAGAAATATTTATGTAACCTATGTGAGGCCAAAACTCGAATATGCAGCCCCCTTTTGGAATCCGCACTTGAAAAAGCACATAGCTAAGCTTGAAAAAGTTCAAAGACATGCCACGAAACTGGTGCCAGAAATACGCAATCTCAGTTATGATGAGAGGCTGAGGGAATTAGACTTACCATCACTCGAAGCTAGAAGAGTGAGGGGGGATATGGTGACAGTCTTTAAATTCCTTCATGGTTATGATAGAGTGGATAGGGATCGATTTTTTGATATGGCTGGCTCTAGAACTAGAGGTCATAGTTTGAAGCTTGGTAAGAAAACTTCTTTGCAGGATGTAAGGAAATACTTTTTCAGTGTAAGAGTAGTTGATAATTGGAATTGGCTAAGCGAGGAGGTAGTTAATGCTATCTGAATCCATAGTTTTGAGGACAGGTATGATAAGTATCACTAAGTCTAAAATGGAACCGATCAGGAGACGGGAAGATACGAGCTTTGGGCTCTTTCCCGTAAACACAACTAGGTAATCACACAGAGAGAGAGAGAGAGAGAGAGAGAGAGAGAGAGAGAGAGAGAGAGAGAGAGAGAGAGACACACACACACACACACAAGAGTCTGTAAATTCATTCATGAATATATTTGCAGATGATGCAAAGATTGTGAAGAAAGTAAAAAACGAGAACAATGGTAGAGAACTTCAGGAGGATCTAAATAATCTGCATGAGTGGTCAGAAAAGTGGCTAATGAAATTCAATACTTCAAAATGTAAGGTAATGAGAATGGGTACAAGTGCAAGAAGGCCCAAGCAGCTTGACTACTCGGTGGCTGGAGTACAACTTCAAGAGACAGAAAATGAGAGAGATCTAGGAGTAAACATACTGGCAGATTTGTCTCCAGAAATACATATAAATGGCATAGTAAGGGCAGCATATGCATTCTTATCAAATGTAAGGGTAGCCTTCAGGCACATGGACAAGGAAATGTTCAGAAATATTTATGTAACCTATGTGCGGCCAAAACTCGAATATGCAGCCCCCTTTTGGAATCCGCACTTGAAAAAGCACATAGCTAAGCTTGAAAAAGTTCAAAGACATGCCACGAAACTGGTGCCAGAAATACGCAATCTCAGTTATGATGAGAGGCTGAGGGAATTAGACTTACCATCACTCGAAGCTAGAAGAGTGAGGGGGGATATGGTGACAGTCTTTAAATTCCTTCATGGTTATGATAGTGTGGATAGGGATCGATTTTTTGATATGGCTGGCTCTAGAACTAGAGGTCATAGTTTGAAGCTTGGTAAGAAAACTTCTTTGCAGGATGTAAGGAAATACTTTTTCAGTGTAAGAGTAGTTGATAATTGGAATTGGCTAAGCGAGGAGGTAGTTAATGCTATCTCAATCCATAGTTTTAAGGACAGGTATGATAAGTATCACTAAGTCTAAAATGGAACCGATCAGGAGACGGGAAGATACGAGCTTTGGGCTCTTTCCCGTAAACACAACTAGGTAATCACAGAGAGAGAGAGAGAGAGAGAGAGAGAGAGAGAGACACACACACACACACACAAGAGTCTGTAAATTCATTCATGAATATATTTGCAGATGATGCAAAGATTGTGAAGAAAGTAAAAAACGAGAACAATGGTAGAGAACTTCAGGAGGATCTAAATAATCTGCATGAGTGGTCAGAAAAGTGGCTAATGAAATTCAATACTTCAAAATGTAAGGTAATGAGAATGGGTACAAGTGCAAGAAGGCCCAAGCTTGACTACTCGGTGGCTGGAGTACAACTTCAAGAGACAGAAAATGAGAGAGATCTAGGAGTAAACATACTGGCAGATTTGTCTCCAGAAATACATATAAATGGCATAGTAAGGGCAGCATATGCATTCTTATCAAATGTAAGGGTAGCCTTCAGGCACATGGACAAGGAAATGTTCAGAAATATTTATGTAACCTATGTGCGGCCAAAACTCGAATATGCAGCCCCCTTTTGGAATCCGCACTTGAAAAAGCACATAGCTAAGCTTGAAAAAGTTCAAAGACATGCCACGAAACTGGTGCCAGAAATACGCAATCTCAGTTATGATGAGAGGCTGAGGGAATTAGACTTACCATCACTCGAAGCTAGAAGAGTGAGGGGGGATATGGTGACAGTCTTTAAATTCCTTCATGGTTATGATAGTGTGGATAGGGATCGATTTTTTGATATGGCTGGCTCTAGAACTAGAGGTCATAGTTTGAAGCTTGGTAAGAAAACTTCTTTGCAGGATGTAAGGAAATACTTTTTCAGTGTAAGAGTAGTTGATAATTGGAATTGGCTAAGCGAGGAGGTAGTTAATGCTATCTCAATCCATAGTTTTAAGGACAGGTATGATAAGTATCACTAAGTCTAAAATGGAACCGATCAGGAGACGGGAAGATACGAGCTTTGGGCTCTTTCCCGTAAACACAACTAGGTAATCACAGAGAGAGAGAGAGAGAGAGAGAGAGAGAGAGAGAGAGAGAGAGAGAGAGAGAGAGAGAGACACACACACACACACAAGAGTCTGTAAATTCATTCATGAATATATTTGCAGATGATGCAAAGATTGTGAAGAAAGTAAAAAACGAGAACAATGGTAGAGAACTTCAGGAGGATCTAAATAATCTGCATGAGTGGTCAGAAAAGTGGCTAATGAAATTCAATACTTCAAAATGTAAGGTAATGAGAATGGGTACAAGTGCAAGAAGGCCCAAGCTTGACTACTCGGTGGCTGGAGTACAACTTCAAGAGACAGAAAATGAGAGAGATCTAGGAGTAAACATACTGGCAGATTTGTCTCCAGAAATACATATAAATGGCATAGTAAGGGCAGCATATGCATTCTTATCAAATGTAAGGGTAGCCTTCAGGCACATGGACAAGGAAATGTTCAGAAATATTTATGTAACCTATGTGCGGCCAAAACTCGAATATGCAGCCCCCTTTTGGAATCCGCACTTGAAAAAGCACATAGCTAAGCTTGAAAAAGTTCAAAGACATGCCACGAAACTGGTGCCAGAAATACGCAATCTCAGTTATGATGAGAGGCTGAGGGAATTAGACTTACCATCACTCGAAGCTAGAAGAGTGAGGGGGGATATGGTGACAGTCTTTAAATTCCTTCATGGTTATGATAGTGTGGATAGGGATCGATTTTTTGATATGGCTGGCTCTAGAACTAGAGGTCATAGTTTGAAGCTTGGTAAGAAAACTTCTTTGCAGGATGTAAGGAAATACTTTTTCAGTGTAAGAGTAGTTGATAATTGGAATTGGCTAAGCGAGGAGGTAGTTAATGCTATCTCAATCCATAGTTTTAAGGACAGGTATGATAAGTATCACTAAGTCTAAAATGGAACCGATCAGGAGACGGGAAGATACGAGCTTTGGGCTCTTTCCCGTAAACACAATTAGGTAATCACAACACACACACACATACACACATACACACACACAACTACTAAGGAGACATATCTCTCTTCACTTGGAATCCTTCAACTTTTTGTCAGTGAGGCAACATGGCTTCAGAGAAGGTAGATCAACAGTAACAAACTTATTAGAATTTTATGATGAGGTAAGCCGAATCTTACAGGAAAGAGAGGGCTGGGCAGATTGCATATTCCTAGACTTCCAGAAAGCGTTTGACACTGTTCCACATGGGAGACTTATTAGGAAGCTGAAATCAATGGCTAGAATAGGTGGAAATGTTTTAGAATGGATAAAAACTTACTTAGAAGGAAGGGAACAGAGGGTTAGAGTAAGGCACTCAGTGTCTGAATGGAGAAGAGTTAGTAGTGGAGTTCCACAGGGTTCAGTTTTAGGGCCACTTTTGTTCCTTGTATATGTAAATGACCTACCAGAGTCTGTAAATTCATTCATGAATATGTTTGCGGATGATGCAAAGATTGTGAAGAAAGTAAAAAACGAGAACAATGGTAGAGAACTTCAGGAGGATCTAAATAACCTGCATGAGTGGTCAGAAAAGTGGCTAATGAAATTCAATACTTCAAAATGTAAGGTAATGAGAATGAGTACAAGTGCAAGAAGGCCCAAGCTTGACTACTCGGTGGCTGGAGTACAACTTCAAGAGAGAGAAAATGAGAGAGATCTAGGAATAAACATACTGGCAGATATGTCTCCAGAAATACATATAAATGGCATAGTAAGGGCAGCATATGCATTCTTATCAAATGTAAGGGTAGCCTTCAAGCACATGGACAAGGAAATGTTCAGAAATATTTATGTAACCTATATGAGGCCAAAACTCGAATATGCAGCCCCCTTTTGGAATCCACACTTGAAAAAGCACATAGCTAAGCTTGAAAAAGTTCAAAGACATGCCACGAAACTGGTGCCAGAAATACGCAATCTCAGTTATGATGAGAGGCTGAGGGAATTAGACTTACCATCACGATTGATAAGTATCACTAAGTATAAAATGGAAGCGATCAGGAGACGGGAAGGTACGAGCTTTGGGCTCTTTCCCGTAAACACAACTAGGTAATCACACTGGTGCCAGTGTGAGAGGGAGAACATAAAAATGAAGCCATCTCTGTCCCAAACCTCTCCCACCCATGGGTCGGGAGAAGGGGTAGTCATCAGAGGACTTAAACAGAGAATCAAGAAGTTAGAGGAAATGGTTACAAGCCTTGATGATAAAATTCGGAATATGGATGGAGAAATGAAAGAGAATGAAACACTCAGAGAACAAATAAGATCTTTGGAGGAAGCAAATAAAGCACAAGGGCAGGAGAGAAAGGAACTAGAAAAAAGAATAAAGAAGCTGGAAGGGGAAAAGAGTCAACTAGAATCTAGAATTTCTAAACAAGAAGATAAAAACAAACAGCTAAATGACAACCTAAAGGAATTAGATGTTAGTTCACTGCTCTCTTCTGAGAGAGACGAGATTGCTGCTTGGAATGTTCAGATTAAGGAAAACATTGAACAGTTCAGAAAAGAGTTCCAGGAGCTGAATATGGAAAATGATGCCATGAAAACGTCCTTTGCTGATGCACTAAAGGGGAATGTGGCAGTAAAAGAGGCTGTAAAGGTGGTGGCACTGGAAAACATACAAACAGTTGACTATAAAGAGACAGTAATCGAAAAAATGAAAGACGTTGTGATGGAAAGGGCAAACCCACTCATCAGACAGGCACTTGATAAGGAGAAGACAGTGGTAATCTCAGGCATAAGTGAATCCCAGGAGCCAACATGGCAGGGGAGACTTGAAGAAAATAAAGCTAACGTTGTAGACCTGATAAGAAAGCTTGGAGTAGTATGTGGTCCTGAGGATATTGTAAACATACACCAACTAGGTAAATATTCGAGGGAAGGAAAGCCGAGACCAACAAAAGTAACCTTTGAGAGAGGGGAGACATGTAGGGAAATATTGTTGAGAAAAAAAAGTCTAAAAGACCTTCAAGAATGCAAAGAAGTGTTCATTAGACGATACAGAACACAGGAAGAGATGGGAAAGATCAAAAACTTGTTGCAAGAGGCAAGAAGGTTAAATGATGAAAGAAATGAAGAAGAGAAGAAAAATTTTCGTTACAGAATACTTCCAGACAAAGGGGAGATAAAGAAGATAATGACAGAAGATCAGGGGATGGGGCCTCATTAAGATTGTTATACACAAATGCTGATGGATTAGCTGGTAAGGCAGTAGAATTAAAAGATAGGATTCACAACAGTAAGGCAGATATAGTAGCAATTACAGAGACTAAGTTGAGTGAGGACATAAACAGTGTCACAGTTTTTCCTAAGGGCTTCAGAATACTAAGGGTCGAAAGATCTGAGAGGACTGGTGGAGGGATAGCACTGCTCATAAGTGAGAGGATTCAAGTTGAAGAAATAAACTTGGCTATAGAAAGTGAGTTCAGGGAATTTCTTGTTGCTCGCATAAATACTGGGTCAGAGAGCATTATAATAACTGTTGTATACAACCCACCAAGGAACCAAAATAGGCTTGAAATTTATGAGGAAAGTCATATAGGTTCGATTGAAGTCATAAACTCAGTTGTTAACATGGCGCGGGAGAAAAAATGTAGGATTTTGATTATGGGAGACTTTAATCATAAAGAGATAGATTGGATAAATCTTGACCCACACAGTGGTGAGGACTCATTTGGGGCAAGATTCCTAGATTGCGTACAAGGGAATTTCCTACACCAACATGTAATGGAACCAACAAGAGCCAGGGGTGGGGATGAGCCATCACTACTTGATCTGGTGTTCACAGATAATGTGTTGGATATTGAAAATATTGAGTATGAACCACCAATTGGAAAGAGTGACCACTGTGTGTTGTTGATGGAGTATATCATTGAAGACATTCTTCCTGAGAGTAGAGGCACTGAGGACATGAGGAGGAACTATCCGAAAGGAGATTACATCAAAATGAATGAGCTTTTTGCAGTTATTGACTGGAGAACCTTATTTTACAACAAATCTGTACAAGAAATGTATGACATCTTTTGTGAGAAATATGGGAAGATAGTAGATTGCTGCATACCTGTCACCAAAGTAGGTGTAATTCATGCCAGAGAGAAATGGTTCGATAATGGGTGTAAAAGAGCTAAGGAGTGGAGAGACAAATGCTGGAAAAGGTATAGGAGGAGAAAAAACATAAATGCCTGGCAAACCTACAAAAGAGCAAGAAATGACTACCTAAGTAAAAGGAGAGAGGCAGAGAGAGATTATGAGAGGGACATCACCAGGAAGGCTAAAGAAAATCCCAAGCTTTTCCACAGCTTTATCAGAGGAAAACTGAAGGTAAAAGAACAGGTTTTAAGGCTAAAGAGAGCGGATGGAAGCATCACTGAGACGGACGAAGAGATCTGCAAAGAATTGAACAAGGAGTTTCAGTCAGTATTTACAGTAGAAAATACCCCACCCCCTCAGATTGCAGTGATAGAAGCTCAAGGGCCGGTATTAGAGAACATCAACCTTACAGCCACAGAGGTATGCAAAGCGCTGATGGATTTAGATGTTCATAAAGCTACAGGTCCTGATGACATATCCCCTCATGTGCTTAAAAAATGCGCAAACACAATATCAGTGGCACTAAGTATCATATTTAAGGAGTCACTGGAGTCGGGGGAGATTCCAAGATGCTGGAAACAAGCAAATGTGATACCTATCTTCAAAAAGGGAAGGAGGGATACGGCTCTGAACTATAGACCAGTTTCCTTGACCAGCATAGTTTGCAAACTTATGGAGAAACTACTAAGGAAACATATCTCTCTTCACTTGGAATCCTTCAACTTTTTGTCAGTGAGGCAACATGGCTTCAGAGAAGGAAGATCAACAGTAACAAACTTATTAGAATTTTATGATGAGGTAAGCCAAATCTTACAGGAAAGAGAGGGCTGGGCAGATTGCATATTCCTAGACTTCCAGAAAGCGTTTGACACTGTTCCACATGGGAGACTTATTAGGAAGCTGCAATCAATGGCTAGAATAGGTGGAAATGTCTTGGAATGGATAAAAACTTACTTAGAAGGAAGGGAACAGAGGGTTAGAGTAAGACACTCAGTGTCTGAATGGAGAAGAGTTAGTAGTGGAGTTCCACAGGGTTCAGTTTTAGGGCCACTTTTGTTCCTTGTATATGTAAATGACCTACCAGAGTCTGTAAATTCATTCATGAATATGTTTGCAGATGATGCAAAGATTGTGAAGAAAGTAAAAAACGAGAACAATGGTAGAGAACTTCAGGAGGATCTAAATAATCTGCATGAGTGGTCAGAAAAGTGGCTAATGAAATTCAATACCTCAAAATGTAAGGTAATGAGAATGGGTACAAGTGCAAGAAGGCCCAAGCTTGACTACTCGGTGGCTGGAGTACAACTTCAAGAGACAGAAAATGAGAGAGATCTAGGAGTAAACATACTGGCAGATTTGTCTCCAGAAATACATATAAATGGCGTAGTAAGGGCAGCATATGCATTCTTATCAAATGTAAGGGTAGCCTTCAGGCACATGGACAAGGAAATGTTCAGAAATATTTATGTAACCTATGTGAGGCCAAAACTCGAATATGCAGCCCCCTTTTGGAATCCGCACTTGAAAAAGCACATAGCTAAGCTTGAAAAAGTTCAAAGACATGCCACGAAACTGGTGCCAGAAATACGCAATCTCGGTTATGATGAGAGGCTGAGGGAATTAGACTTGCCATCACTCGAAGCTAGAAGAGTAAGGGGGGATATGGTGACAGTCTTTAAATTCCTTCATGGTTATGATAGAGTGGATAGGGATCGATATTTCGATATGGCTGGCTCTAGAACTAGAGGTCATAGTTTGAAGCTTCGGAAGAAAACTTGTTTGCAGGATGTAAGGAAATACTTTTTCAGTGTAAGAGTAGTTGATAATTGGAATTGGCTAAGCGAGGAGGTAGTTAATGCTATCTCAATCCATAGTTTTAAGGACAGGTATGATAAGTATCACTAAGTCTAAAAATGGAACCGATCAGGAGACGGGAAGATACGAGCTTTGGGCTCTTTCCCGTAAACACAATTAGGTAATCACACACACACACACACACACACACACACACACACACACACACACACACACACACACACACACACACTCACTCACTCACTTGTCTTACCACCCCAGAACCCACACTGTTCCTCCCTAATCATTCTCTCACTTCCTCTCTTAATTCTCTCAATCAACAGTTCTCCATATGCCTTACCAACTATTCTCAACATGTGAATTCCTTTAAAGCTACTATATTCATACTTGTCTCTCTTCCTTGTATATAGTGTTTCTACTCATGCACTCCAATAATCAATAGGAACCTTTTCTTTCCTTGAACTACACATTCAACAACCTCGGTATCCATTCCACTATTATTTTTCCATCTTTTAGCAAGCATTCTACATGACACCCATGTAATCCTGGTGCTTTACGTGTTTTTGTTACTCTCAGTGCGACTTGTACATCCTCTCTCGTAACTCCTCAATCATTTTCTTCACCAATCATTGTAATTTTTTTTTTTGCATCTCTCACTACCACAGTTATTACCTCTTATCATTTTCCACATTCAGCTATTGCTTGAAATACTCATCTCCCTCCAAAATTTTTGTCATCCACTAGCAACTGCCCATCTGCTCCTATCACCTCTCTACTACCTACCTGACTATCCTCTTCGCAATCTTTTCACTTGCTTTGAGAACAGTTTTGTAGTCCTTTCAGTATTATCAGACAAATGTCTACTCCACCTCACAGCCGCACCTCTCTGTGTCTCCTTCCATGAGCTTTGCTAACCCCCTCTTTACTCTCTACTTCTCATATGTCTTCACATATCTTGTTTGCAACCATACCATATATGCATGCTTCTTTTCTGCCACTATCATACTTATCTCTTCTATCTGCCATTCACTACCCTTCCATCTATTTCCTCCCATTCATCTCATCCCACACACAATATCTCTGCACACTTCAGAACTTCCTACTTAAAACACTTGCATCCTTTTTTTTTTTTTTTTTTTTACCAGCTCCTCCACCTACTCTCTCATTGCATTCAACACATTTCTCAGACCTGCTTGATATTCACAGTCTTTCTCTATCAATTTCTCATTTCAGCATTTATCTTTCTTCTTTCCTTCTCTTTTTCCTCCTCTCATTTTCACTTTTCCATCCACCAAATGATGACCAGACATGTTTTATCAACTACTTTACCACCAAAAACACCAGCATAATATAAAGAAAAATTTACCCATTTAATCTTGTTAACATTAAATCCAGTCTCAAGAGTAACGGTTCAAATCTTCCTGAGGGATAGTATTGGATATCAGAGTGCGATATTTATTCAAGGTTTATTCATGTGTGCCTCATGTCACTCAGTTTAAATACAATATTAGGAAGTTCCTAGTATATGATACCCCAGTGATGTAGGAATCAGTGGTCACCATTATGAAGTAAGAGTAAATTCAAAAACAGTCTTCTAGTAGTATTTATTAAATTTAATTTAGTTACAATGAATAAGCAACTGTTAGATAATGAGACACTTGTCAGAGGTGAATGCTTTTGTATGAACACCAACGCCCATGGTGGAGATTCTTTGTCTGTCTTGTACAGAATGGCAGCTAGGGGACCCCTATAGAGAGATAAGTAATACTACTGAACAGTGGATTCATGACAGAAAGAGACTGTGGTAATCAACTGTTTCTGGTAAGACATGGTGTGTAAAAAGTACCTACAGAAAGGTAGGGGCACTTATTGTACTTTTATAGTCTTGGAGATAACGAATGACAGGCTTGATCGAGAGACATTTGTGGAGTGTGTTTCGATGGTATGGCATAAGAGGAAGTTTGTTGAATGCTTACAAAACTTTTTAACTAAGTAGTAGAGCCTGTATGAGAGTCTGGAGTGGTGACAGTGCTTGATTTGAAGTGGATATAGGGTTGCATTAAGGTTATGTTTCTGTAGTTGTTTAATGTATATGTGGTTAGAATGTTAAGAGAAGTACTGTATATGAATATTGCTCTGCAGATGCTTAAAATTACTTATTGGGAATTTAATGCTGTGGAAAATGAACCAGTTGTTATTGTGGATGACCTGATGCTGGTGGCTGATTTTGAGAAGGAACTGAACTTTTTATGAGTATTTAAGAGAAGGAAGCTGCGAGTGAATGTTAAAGTAGTTATGAATTGCACAAGGAGTTCTGATGTTGGCAGATTGAAAGTGAAACTGAATAGAGTTAATTCTTGAGGAAGTTGAGAGTTTTAAGTATTTAAAGCGCATGTAGCAGCATATGGACGAGTGGATGAGTTACAAAGCAAAGCAAGTGAGTAAATGTATTGGTGGAATGAAAAATATGATGAGAAATAGATATATAGATATGACTGCAAAGAGACAGATATATGAAGGAGTGATTGTGTGATGGTATTTTATGAAACAGAGAATTGGAATGCTAGAGAGAATGAATAGAACGAATTAAAGGTAATGGAGATGAGTTTTTTAAAAAGCTTGAAAGTTATATCAAGGATGGATAATGAGAAAAGTGGAGGTGAGGAAGAAAATGGGTTGAAAGAATGCTGTTGGGTAAGTTAGACCAAAGAGTGCTGAAATGGTTGTATGTACGGGAAGAATATATGAGGAACGACTATCAAATTGAGTGGAGAGTGAAGTCCCGGAGTGAGGGCAAAAGGAATATATAGAAAAAGGTGGATGAATGGAACGAAAAGAGCATTGGGTGTCCTTGGTATGTGAGAAAAGAGAGACCAAGACACAGGTATGAATTGAGAAAGATTTTAAATAGGTGATGCAGGCTAAAGGGATTTCCCACACCTGCTCATTGTTATAAATTGGGACAGGCGTGCTTGGGGCCCTTACTGTGAAATGAAGAGATCGAGATAATCAGCTACGAATTTCAGGCCTCATGGTGGATGACCTTTGTCCACTTACCTTGTGAATGACCCAAGCAGTGTGGTAGACTAATTTGTGGCAACCCTTTGGGATTAAGGTGAATTGGCTTTTGAAATATGCATGTGTGCTTTGACTTGGCCACCAACCTTGTAAAGGGATTGCAGCCAGTATATTTGTCTGCACATATCATACATAAGAAGAACATAAGAATAGAGGACACTGCAACATGCCTACTGGCACACACGAGGCAGCTCCATTTTTGAATGGTATTTTCAGCATGTCTAACCTATTCTATTTTACTCTACTTATTTATTCTATTTTTCTTTTTATGATTTTTCTAATAAGCATTAACCTATTCATACCCACCCTACCTCTGTCATATGTCTATCTAATCTACATTTGAAGGTGTCTAAGGTATTGGCATTTACTATCCTACTAGGAAGCCTGTTCCATGCATCAGCTACTCTATTACCAAACCAATTTTTACCAATTTCCCTTCTGAACCTAAATTTATCAAGCTTAAATCCATTATTACGAGTTCTGGTTTGATCATGAATTTTTAAAACTTTATTAGTATCTCCCTTGTTAATCCCTTTAAACCATTTATACACTTCAATCATATTTCCCCTAACTCTTCGCCTCTATAGAGAATGTAGATTAAGCTTTTTTAATCCGTCCTCATATGGTAGATTTCTGATATTGTGTATCATCTTGGTCATTCTTCGCTGCACTCTCTCCAAGGATTCAATTTCCATCCTATAATAGGGTGACCAGAATTGCACAGCATAATCTAAATGGGGCCTAACTAATTCAAGATAGAGCTGCAAAATAACTTTTTCCGTCCTATTGCTAACACTTCTTGAGATAAATCCTAAAATTCTGTTTGCTTTATTTCTTACTGCTGTGCATTGCTCTCTTGGCTTAAGATTACTACTCACAAGAACTCCCAATTCCCTTTCACACTGAGAACTCATGATTTCATGGTTATTTAGCTTATAACTAGTATTGTCTTTTATAGTACCCATTTTAACTACTTTACATTTTTCAACATTAAATTCCATTTGCCATTTGTCCGACCATTCAGATAATCTATTTAGATCTTCCTGTAAAGCATGAATGTCTTCTTTTCCATTTATAATTCTACCTATTTTAGTGTCGTCTGCGAATTTACTTAGGTTACTACTGATATCCGAATCGAGATCATTTAGATATACGATGAATAATAGGGGACCCAGTACCGAGCCTTGTGGTACCCCGCTAGTAACCGAGCCCCACTCCGATTTCTCTCTATTTATGCACACCCTCTGTTTTCTGTCTTTTAACCATTGTTTGATCCATCTGAGAACAGCTCCTCCTATACCATGAGCTTCCAGCTTTTTAACTAATCTTTTGTGAGGAACTCTATCAAAAGCTCTGCTAAAATCTAGATATATTGTATCATATTCTTTGCCACAATCTACTGCCTCGTAAACTTCTGAATAAAAAGACAGTAAGTTTGTAAGGCACGAAAAACCCTTCAGAAACCCGTGTTGTGAAAGTTTTATCAGTCTGTGTAATTCTAGATGTGCCCTTATTTTATTTGCAATTATGGATTCTAGAATCTTACCCACTGTTGACGTTAAACTTACCGGCCTATAATTATTCTTTTTAACTCGTTCTCCTTTTTTAAATATTGGTACCACATCTGCCAATTTCCACTCCATGGGTACCGATCCTAATTTTATT
This sequence comes from Halocaridina rubra, assembly GCA_037179515.1. Classification (NCBI taxonomy): domain Eukaryota; kingdom Metazoa; phylum Arthropoda; class Malacostraca; order Decapoda; family Atyidae; genus Halocaridina; species Halocaridina rubra. The sequence goes on from JAXCGZ010022876.1 coordinate 92,641, forward strand.
GAATTATTAAATAATGCAGTTAGTGGACAACTAAGCTCTTCCTTGCATTCCTTTAATATTCTAGCATATATTCCATCAGGTCCCGGAGATTTATGAGCCTTTAATTATCTATTTTTTTTATTACCTCCTCTCTCGTAATATTTATTGAACTAAGTATATTATCGGGACTGTCTCTGTAAATTTATTCTACTTCCGGAATATTTTACCTTACTCCTCCAGTTACCGTTCATCTTAATATAGGTCCAAGCACACAAAATGCCTTATTCATTTCAAAAACAGTATGCTAGATATAATATCAGAAAGTAAGATGAACGTAATAGTACAAAATACAGTACGGGTAATTACTTCCACGATTGGTAGCAAGGACATGAATTGGAGTGTTGACATTATTGATTGCCACCTTTTTCATTTTTTATACAATCTCAGTAATTTTCCATTCATATTTCATGTCTTGAGAGTAGTGCACAGAAATTAGAAACTTCTACAGTCTTAAGAAGAGAGGTTAGAAATTACAATTTAAATTCAAAATTCACTTATCTGAATGGAAAGCAGCAACTGATGATCTTCAGAGAACGATGCTAAGACCACGTCCGGAAACTGCACTTGAGCAAAAGAGAATGAGTAACTTTTGATATTTGGTAACAGTTTAGGGAAGGGCAACATACTTTACCCTGAAATGCCTGTGAGTTGGGGTGTCGACACCATTGCCCATAGAGCTTGTAATACTGATCACTAATGTAAATGTGGTTGAAACTGTTGGTTCCATATATATATTGATTCCAACTGAAATCCATATTCTGCACAGCAATCCCAGAGAGAGAAAGAAAGAGACTTGACGGGATGCATGGCAACAGAAAATTACCCTTTAAATGACAATGGTTATTCTCAAAGAATATTTTGCCCTCTTTGCTGCACAGCTGTTCTAGAAATGTTCTTAGAGATTGTGGTACAGAAACTGCTGAAAACTGAAGTTCGCACAAAGGGATGGATGCAGAATATTGTAATTCACTGGTGCTATGGATAAAATAGTAATTAAGGAGATCTCCATACATTCTGCTTCTTTCTTTTGAGGTGTGAAATTAGAAAATAGCTCCATGACAATGCATAAATCATAAATACATATGCACTCAGTAATTCGTGATTTAACCTGCCACAGTTTCAAGTTTTTGTAGAATTCTAGGCATTAACTTAAGTTTTATTATTTGTGTATGAAAATATTGCAGTTATAAATGCATACATTACTAATTTATACTTTTTAGATTAAATCTCCCTTTTGTACTTCTCTGAATGAGATTTTCGTGATGCCAGCAGATTAATTTTTTTGTCACAAAGATGAATATTAACTAATTGGTCTGTGCTGCATTGGACATAGCAAAACAGTTAATATACTTTTTGGATATATGAAATGAGATTAAGCTTCTCTAGTAATGTAGCTGCATGAAGATGGTATTAAATTTTCAGTTGCAATTAGTAATAGTAATGGATAACTGCAAGTAATAGCTGTCTATTTGAAGAAAGTTTGCTGCATACATATTGATTATGAAAGTAATATGAAAGATATAGAAGCTGAACATTTGAATATATTCATGCTGTCAATGCCATAACTGTAATCTTCTCTATGTTTATATGAATTGAAATTTAGTAAATAATTAGGCTATTTCATAGACAGTACATATAGTGACCTGAATTAAGTTTTTTATATTTTTTCAGATGACAACTTTGACAGAGATTCTATTTTGGCTCTCATTGAATGTGTTCGAAAAAGACATGATATTTTCTCTCAGACAAGTTTACATGATAGACACGCACTCTATTCAGATATTAGCAAGGAAATGAAGGCAAATGGTCACTGTTTCTCTGCAGTGAAAATTAAGAGGAAATGGAATTATCTTCTCTCAAAATACAAACAAGAAAAAGAAAAGGAATGGGTTACAGAGATGTGGGATTATTTTGAGGTATGTGTTTGGGTTTTTATAGCTACTTACCATGTACAGTATAGTTAATTGTATTTATATTATTATATGGCTTGGAATACTCTTGGAATATTATACGTTTGTGAAAGGATTGAATTTATCTCTAGAAAGCAAGGCCACATTTTCTTCCCTCACATTGCTGTCAATAAGACTGGAGTGTGAAATTTCAACGACTGACAGCTGTTATGTGTACGAACATGTATCCTTCACAATCGTTTTATGTATTTGGCTTTATAGTAAATTCACGTACAGTAGTACTGTGACATTTTATTATTCTTTTTATGAACCATTCATATGTAGAGAATGTTAGACAATGAGAATTCCCAGTAATATGATCACCCGACTTATTCCCCCTTTCCTGCATTCTGCCTATGCTTTGTTATTTTTTCTGTTTACATTATTTCTTGTAATAATTTTTTCAAATTTTATTCAAATATTTTAATTATTCATGGCGTATTAGCCCTGGAAAATTTTTGAAATGGTTGAATGGGAAATTTAGATTTCCCCACCCCTCCCCCCAAAAAGAGGTAAAAGATATACTGGTACTAACTGTTGAGCATAATTTAACCCATGTATAAATGTTAGAGCAATTGCAGTGTTCCAATTGCTTTTTTTCTTGCATCTTACTCTGCTTACCATGACAAGTGATGTTGTTTGTAGTTTTATGTGTCACTACTAATCCCCTTTTGAATGTAGGGGGACATACAGAATGGAACTTGGAATTCAAAGCTGCTTCGGTGGTAATTAAGAAATATTACCCACGTAAAAAAAAGTGAAAGACTTCATAGTTGCATTCTTAGAATAAACCAGAGTACCTATTATTCATTTCCTTAATTTTTTTGTTTTGCTATTCTTGTTTTTAAGGAAACTACCTTGTTATGCTGTTTTGATAAACACTTGAATAGATACCAACGACAGTAAGATTGAGTTTTAATAATTTATTGATATATTTATTCTACTACATTTTATATTAACCCTGTCTTTTGAGCTTGGTAAAAATTTATATATTTTCCATTTATTATAATGACATGCTTGGCATTAAAATTTTTGCATTACAAACCTTTTCACAATAGAACATCTTGTTCTTGAGATGGGGAATCGCTGTAAGTAATTAGCATGTCTTTTTCCTCCATAATGTAGGCTCCCATGCAATCAATCATGATCCTTCGTTATTTCTGTGATTATGGTAATATATGAGTTCAATATCTGTAGTTCTTAATGAAAAAGATTGCTAACCCTTCACTCCCTTATCCTTTTTATATCACCCCATACAATATGCAGATCATGCAAGGCTAAAATTTTCTCCCCCACCATCAGAGATATCTCTTAGGCAAAAATTAAGTGGGCAGGTAATTTCTGTAAAATCTCACTGGAACTGAAAGCTAAAGAAAGATATATTGCAAATTGAAAGTATAAATTAATTGGAGAGAATGCTTGAAAATTGCTAGAGAATTTTGATTTCAAGAATGACTACCAGTGAGATTATTGTGAAAATGAATAGGAGGGCAAGTTTACCAGGCTTTCATATTTGTGGTAGACCAAGTAGAAGGTTGAAGGAGAGAGCATGTAAGGATCTATTCTTGACATGCAGGAATGTGAAAGGCACGTAAGAAGTGAATTCAAGTTGATGCTTTACATCAATAATTTACATCGAGCCTATATCCTGGGGTCCCGTTTCTTCATGTACTTTGAAGACTGTTGTGATTAGAGCAAAATAGAGGAGGGTAGAATATCATGTTACTCTATTGGTTACTTCTGAGGAGTATTTCTGTTTTGCTGTCCGAGTATGCATGAAATATCATAAGAGAAATAGACTTGGGGGTTCTTTCTTGTTTCTGATATCATTGCATATATGTTTGTTGATGCCCAAAAAGAATAGCTTGTTCAAAACCACATTTTATATTTCCTTTCTTCCCATACAAGGAGTCTAGCTATACCATTGATGGTATAGTATCGGAGTAATTTGAAACTAATTTGATAATGTACCAGTGTGTCCTTGATGTAAAAAAATTTTAATATAACCTATATTCCACATTGTTTTAAAACTTTACCTATTTTTTACTGACATTTTGATACCCAGAGGTACGAAGAAACTTAGTCTTTGTAGGTTACCCTTGGCTAATATTTAACATCACAGAATTTTAAAAGAAGATTCATTGTACTGATGTAGTCACTGAATTTAAAGTTGATTTTTATAAACCTCTTATCCCCAACATTTTTAATTGCAAGTTTCCTTTATGTCTATCTTATTTTACCCAGTATCTTATAATAGACCCGTGTAGTACATGTCAAACAGTATCTTAGAAATTAATGACAACTTGGGTAGGAGATTATTTTGTGGTCAGTCTGTTTTATATATATATATATATATATATATATATATATATATATATATATATATATATATATATATATATATATATATATATATATATATATATATATATATATATATATATATATATATATATATATATATATATATATATATATATATATATATATATATATATATATATATATATATATATATATATATATATATATATATATATATATATATATATATATATATATATATATATATATATATATATATATATATATATATATATATATATATATATTACAGATTCCCCAACCTCACTCGTGGCTTCATTTTAGCATTTAATTCAATTCCCAATCTCATTCGGGCCATGAAATAACCAATTAAGCACATTACATATGTGAAAACATGAATCATTTTTTACCCCGACCGGGGTAGTGACACTGGGACAGGCAGAAACTGCCCTCATAAGTATTGGCCCGGCCACGAGAAAATACCAAGACGAAGGAAAAGAAAAAGGTTAAGGGCAAGTCAGAGATGAGGTAATGCTGCACAAAGGAAAACGACAGACTTGTACATACACATGCACGGCCTCATTCCCCCTTGTATGGGGGTGGCCGAGCCAAGAAACCCAAGCTCACCACAATCCACACATACCTCATCTGCTCCTCTTAGCTGCTTGTGAATAAAGGGTTGCAAAATTTTCCCCCTTCCACCCTGCTTGGGTCATCTACAACGTAGGCAGCCAAGGATATTCTACATTGAGGCTTGACAGCCGCAGCTGGTTTACCCCCACCGCATCATCACTTGGCAACACCTCTCACACTCGTCCATCAAAGTTCACTGATCTCGCAGGTGCGAGAAATCCCTTTGGCCCATGTCACCTATACACAATTTCCTCCACTCATTCTTATCTCTTGTATGCTCTCTTCCCTGCTCCACGTGTATTCAGTACCCTTTTCACACCATCCATCCATCTCATTCTAGGTCTTCCTTTTGGCCCATCTCCAATCACTTCTTCACTCCACACTTGCTTCACTATTCATTCATCACTCATCCTTTCCATGTGTCCAAACCAACTCTGTACTCTGATCTAACCTCTATGACAGCTTACTTTCAACACCCATTCTCTGACTGACATCATCATCTCTTACTCTATTTATTCTAGATACACCAATCATACTTCTCAAACACCTCATTCCATTACATTCAAATTTTTCCTTTCATCCTCTATTGTATTCCAAGTCTCTGCTCTATACAATTCTGTCTGCAAAATTTCGACTTCATATATCCTTCTCTTTGCATTAATTCCCAAGTACCTTTTTCTCATTACACTTTTCAACCCACATGTACGTGCTTTCTTTTTATAACTTACCTCTGCATTCACTCATCACTCCTTTATATATGTAACCCCAGATACTTAAAAATCTCAACTTCTTCAAGCAACTTCCCATTCACTCCTACATTCAATCTGCCAACATTAACATTCCTTGTGCATCTCATGACTATACTTTTACCAATATTCACCTGCAACTTCATTCTTTCACACACCTTAACAAACTCTGTCACCAAATGATTCAGTTCAATCTCAGTATTGGCCAAAAGTGCAGTATCATCTGCAAATAGCAGTTGATTCAATTTCCACAACCTTCCATATTCACCATACACTCTAAGCCTCTATCTAATACTCTTTCATATACTTCCCTTACCACTCCATCCATATACACATTAAACAACCATGGTGACATTAAAAAAATTTGACATAACCCTACTTTCTCCTCAAAGCAATCATTCATACCATTCCCAACTCACTAAACGTATCTTTTCCTGTCTCCAAGAACTTTTCACACTCTTGTCTTACCACAACACCTGATTCACACGTCCTTTTCCTCTCCTGAACCCACACTTTTCTTCCCCAATCAATCTCTCAGTGCCTTCCCTAATTCTCTCAAATAACAGTTCCATATACCTTACCATCCACACTCAACAAACTAATTCCTCAAAAAGTACTACAGTCATACTTATCTCCTTGCCCTTTGAAAAGTGGAACTACACATGCACTCCTTCAGCAAACTGGAACCCTCCCTTTCCTGAAGCATACATTCAACAACTTAACCATCCATGCTACTAATGCCTTCTCACCTTTTGACAAGCATTCACATGACACCCATCTATCTTTGGTGCTTTACCTGCTTTCAGTGCTCTCAATGCCAAATGTAGCTCCTCTTGTTATTTCTCTATCAATCTCATCACCTAACATTGGCATTCTCCATTCATTTCCCACAGCCACAGTCTCTGCCTTTCTCAGCTTTCTCATTTAGCAGTTCCTTGAAATACTGAGCCCATCTCTCTTTCGCCTTTATTTCGTCTACTAGCAATTGCCCATCTGTTCCTTTTACCCTCTCCTCCTTACCAGACTCACCTTTCCTCATTCTTTTCACTTCCTTTCAAAACATCTTTTTATTCCTTTCAAGCTCCTCTGACAAGCATCTACTCCACCTTACATCTCCTTCTCTCTTTACCTCCCTTACTACTTCCTTTTTGTACTATACCTTTCATATACCTCTACATTACCTTCCTCTCTGCTTTCAGATTTCCAGTATTCTTTCAGACCGTCTAAATCTGTGGTTGTCGACAGTGCAACATCTAGCCCATTCCCTGTTACCAGTGGTGTTCCACAGGGGTCTGTTCTTTCACCTACTATGTTCCTTCTCTTAATTAATGATCTTTTTCAATTCCCATCCTCCTCTCTTCTTCTCACCTTTGCCGATGATTCTACTCTTCATTTTTCCTCTGAATTTTCTTCATAACCTACTCATAATCAGCCTCGTATCACTCTTCTACTCTCAACTCGGATTTGTAGAGGGTATCTGAGTGCGGCACCCAAAATTTAGTTAAATTTAATGCCTCCAAGACACAGTTTCTGGCTATCTTGTTATCTTCTTCTCCTCCTGATACTCCCATTGTCTTCGAAACTAACGAAATTTACCCTCTTAATTCTATCAACATATTAGGAATCCATATAGCCTCTAAGTTATCTTATCAATCCCTGCTTAGAATGCTGCTTGCACATCTGGGGTGCTTCTTATACTTATGTCATTGATGGGGTTGAATCTAAGGCAGTCAGACTCATTAATGACCCTTCTAATCTGGATTCTTTTTCTCTTTGCGGTAAGGTATCATTCCTTTCTCTTTTGTATCGCTGCTCTGATGAGTTGGCTGCTTAACTCTCACCAAGTGGCCTCCTCTCACAGGTACTGTGTGAAGCTTTGTAGCTCGTGGATTGGTAGGTGCAGTGACTGCTTTTTCCCATCTACTTCCAGACTCTGGAAGTCTCTTCCTCCGTCTATCTTTCTAATTCTTAAAACCTATTTTCCTTCAAAAAGCGGCTCTGTCATCATCTCAGGGCCTAATCCTGCCATATCTCTTGGTCCTCAGTACTTTGACTCTTCTTTTAATATGTCCATTTCCTTTGTGAATCATTACCTCATCTCTGCCTTGTCCATAACTTTTTTCTTTTCCTTTATCTTAATGTTTTCTTCGTGCCCGGGCCTTTATTTATTTATTTTTTTTGCCTGTCCCCATGTCACATTCATAAAAAAACTTGCTCTTAGATGGGTCTTGTTTATTACTGAGAACGTGCTTATGGCTCATATTGAATACGTTGTTGCAAAAAATTATTATATTAATTCTGTTTCAGCCAATGAATGACTTCATAGACCCAGGTTCCCATGGTCCTGCTTTAAAGGGAACTGGAGACAAAGGTGAAGAGCTCCAACCTCCATTATCTTTCGGTAAGGCATCAGGGTCTCCCACAGATATCTCTAGCACATATAATGAATCAAGTACAAAGCGAGCAACACCTCTTGATAGTGAAACATCTTCACATTCCTTGGCAAGTACATCAGGTATTAGCAAACGTTTTAAACTCATGGACGATTATTTTACTTTCTTGAAGGAGAGAGAAAATGAAGACAGGAATTACAAAAAGAGGAAAGAGAAGCGCTCCCGAATGAAATTGAAAATGCTCGGAAAAATTGGCACACAACTGGAAGCTATTGCTGAAACACAGACTGAAATCTTGAGAGAGCAAAATATGATATTAAGATCCCTTAAAGACATTTTGGAGGCTGGAAAGTAATGAAGCCTTTAAAAATTTACCCTCTGCTCTGATATTATTTCTGAGCTTCTCGTTTTGGGATCACTGGGAAACAAAATTTAGGTATGCATTTCATTTCTTAGTGTTGGGATCCATGAGAAGCAATATTAGGTATGCATTGTATCTTTATTGATTTATGAAGTTATGTAATAACTGCCATTTCCCTTATATTTTTCTGTAACTCCAATTTATAATGATGTTGCTTAAACCTTAATTTAATGTAATGCTATGCGCAATATTGGTAAATTATCTCCAACATATAGGATATTCTGATGTCCTTGAAAGCCTGTTACTTCTATGGTGGAATTTTTTTTTCACATATAGAGGCTGCAGTATCATGAAGCCTTATCTGTTTTGCTCTTGAATTTGGCATCCAGTTACACAATCCGTAGCATGTAAACAATG
>JAXCGZ010022877.1:0-40000 GCA_037179515.1 Halocaridina rubra
AGATTTGCCAAACGTTTACGCCTAGATCTGTTTCATTCTCTATTTCTTGAGGTTCAGCGCTAGCTACTGAGTAACCTAAATTGGGCCTTTTTGCAATCTTGACCATTCTCATTCCCTGACAATGTGAAGTATTGAATTTCATTAGCCACTTTTCTAACGACTCATGCAATCTATTTAGGTATTCCTGAACGTCTCTACCATTGTTCTCGTCTTTTACTGTCTTCACAATATTGACATCATTTGCAAACATGTATAAAAATGTATGTACAGACTCCAGTAGGTCATTTACATATATAAGGAATAAAAGTGGCCCTAAAACTTATCCCCGTGGAGCCCCACTACTAACCCTTCAGTTAGACACTAAGTGTCTTACTCTAACCCTCTGTTCCCTTCCTTCTAAATAAATCTTTATCATATTCTGACATTTCCATGTATTCTTGCCATTATCTGCAGCTTCTTAACAGATCTCCCATGCGGGACTGTATCAATTGCATTCTAAAAGTCTAAGAATATGCAAGCAGCCCAGCCGTCTCTTGTAAGAACTGGCTTACTTCATCTTTGAAGCCATGTTGTCTCACTGACAAAAACTGTAATAACTTCAAGTGAAGAGCGATGTGATTTAATAGTATTTACTCTATACCTATGCAAACTTTGCTCTGCGTATTTGTTTGTGTGAGTGTGTCTTTGTGTAAATGTGTGAGTACATGTTCATATCATGAACTAGACCATTACTTGCCCAGTTTATGAAACAATATGAGCAAGTACAAAAATGAATATAAAAATTGCATTATAAAATAAAAATGAAACAATATATTCGAACCTAACCTAACCTAGTCTGAACTAAAAATAAAATGAATTAAAAATTATTCGAACAAGTACGTGAATTGGAAATAACATATATACAGATCTGGAGATTATTTAATGCATCTGGAGCGAGATTCCCATCTCTTAAAATAGGGGTCGGGAACCTTTTCTCAACTATGTGCCGCCTTAGGATTTTAAATCATTCAGTGTGCCAACAGCGTACGTATTTTTATACAAGTCAAGGTCAATATACCTGTTATACAATATATTTTATATAGTAATATATACAATAATACTTACCTCAATTGCTACAAAGTAAAAAGAATCAAGGAAATGACATGTTGTGACCCAACGAACGCTCTGTTAAATTTTGAGAACTGACGCGTGATGCGGCCGAGTGTCATTAGAAATTGCTTGGCGTGACAAGTGTGGCACGCGTGCCGTAGGTTGCCGACCCCTGTCTTAAAATTTAGATTAGCTTTCCTTTTTATTCATAGTTTAATTACTTAGGTTAGGTCAATTTTTTTATATTCAGTTTTTATGCATATCTTTGTATTAACTCTATTCGACTCATGAGATGTGCAAGGTGATAGAACAATTCAAGAAATGAGTTAGTACATGAACTGGATGTACGACCAAGACATTATGCTTCATATATCGGGCAGGCAGTCTATAAGAAGGTAAATTGTGATCTCGTACCATATGTTGCCATGAAGGTTATGCCTTATTAAGCAAAGGCTAGGAAAAGGAAATTTCTCCACAAAATCACCAAGTAGCAAAGGACTGGCTAGTCGGGTCTTATCCAGCCATGAAGCCCACGCGTGGGACCTAACCCAGCTGCAGTTGGACCTGACGTAAATGACTTAGTAGATAAAAGAAAAAAACATGACTATGACTACCTAGGTTCTGGAGTACACATACACGGTATTGGAGATAGGATATTTCTAATTTTCTCATTGGAAAAATGAGCAATAGTTATTATAATTAATACTTATCTTCATCCCTCCTATACTTGCCCTTAACTCTAGCGAAAGAATCATAATAATTAGAAAATCAATAGGTAGTCTGATATACGTTTGTGTGTGTGTGTGTGTGTGTGTGTGTGTGTGTGTGTGTGTGTGTGTGTGTGTGTGTGTGTGTGTGTGTGTGTGTGTGTGTAATTACCTAATTTGTACTTTATGTGTGTGTGTAATAGTGAGAGAGAGAGAGAGAGAGAGAGAGAGAGAGAGAGAGAGAGAGAGAGAGAGAGAGAGAGAGAGAGAGAGAGAGAGAGAGAGAGAGAGATTTTTTTCTCCTTTTTTGATCATTACAAAATATATATGAATGAAATAATAATCAAGGAACAAAGAATACTGATTTTCTCTTTCAAGGCTATGCCAATAAGCAAGGTAGACTTAAAAAAATATATGATTAAAATAGAAGCAACAGACTGAAGCAGAGAAGAGAAAAAATAACTAGGAGATGGTGTCACAGTTCTCGGCAGGAGAGTTTGGTAAATTTTGACGAAGCCGTTTTAGAACTGGCACTTTGGGCGATTAACCCAATTTCGCAAAACGCATTTGGCGACGGACGTTCTGGTTTTAGGAAGATTTTTCAATTTTGATGGCCTAACCTAACCTACCATAACTATCTTTACAAAACGGATCGTCCCAACACGGTTGTGCCAAAACGTCAGCGCCCATATTGCATCGCCCAAAATTTCATTCCGTCATCAGACAAGCCTCCACTTCCTCTCTATTGCATCAAGTACGATCATTAAAAATCCTTCGAAATATTTTCACTTTAAAAAACACACACACACACACACACACACACACACACCACACACACACACACACACACACACACACACACACTCACACACACACACACGAGGGACAATTGTACGCTTCATAATTAAATAAAACTATAAAATAAAATAAAATGAGATATCAACTAGATATATTTGAAAGATATTAGTATCTTCTTCCTTCGACCATATTAATCCCACTGAATAGCAGGGTCGGCAGCTTGAGTCAACTTCCTCCACTTGTTTCTATTCCTTGCATCTCCCTCCTCCAATCCAACTTCAACCATATCCCTCCCCACCACGTCCATCCATCTGAGCAGATAAATGTATAAATACATAAAGAAATGGAAAACGAACAAAATTAAGTATATATATAAATTTCCATTTTAAAGTGAACAACAGATCTCATGCTAAATTATAACATGATAGCTGAGGGACCGTCGTATCGTAACCGGTAGAATGCTCGACTCGGGAGGTGATGGACACACATTCGAGCCCAAGGCGGGCTGATAGAAACGTCGTCCAGCCTTCCTTCCTCAGTATCAAACCATCTGTGTCCACCCCCAAAATGGTGAGTAATAGTAACATAAAGCGCTAAAAATAAATATATGATACCTGAAGCTCAACCAACTTCAGTTTATTTATTTATTTAATTAAAAGCAGATAGCCACAAGTTAATTAAATATTAATGTGGGCCAGATGACACGAACCAGAGATAGTCAGCTGTCAGCATTAAAGAAAAAAAATATGAAACAAAACTCTTATTCTTACAAAAGGTAGCAAAAACTATCTTCAAATCCATGAGTAAACTGATAAAAACAATAAAAAATACAAAATAATAATAATAATAATAATAATAATAATAATAATAATAATAATAATAATAATAATGAGTTGCTTATCGCAACTGAATCACGTTAGCCAGTATGACATCGCATGTACATTCCAAGTGGGAAGGGTACAGCTGTGTCGGAGAACTCTGAGGCCAAAGGTGACTGTTTAATGTACCTACTTAATAGAGGTACACAACGCATACCCTACCCCAGGTTCTTCGAGGTACACGATGAAGATTTTGGTCTTTCTCTCTCTTCTCGCCCTTGCAAGGTAGGTACACAGGGAAGAGCTCTTAAAATTAGTGAACCAAATTGGACGTTATATTACTGGTGCAAGATTTCTTACCTACTTTGAACATATATGTTCTTACCAATTTTTTTCAGAGCAACTGATAATGTGCTTCACAGTTCAGGATGTAAGAATGTGCTTATTATTTATAAACTCAATGTTTTTCTTGTTTTAGCAACTTAAAAAGTGTTTTATATAAATGAATCCTGAGTTTACTCAACCACTTAACAGGAGCTTTACATAGCTGATTCCAGATTTTCCTCTACTCTGCACCTAAAAATGTGCCTAATAAAACTGAATCCAGATTTTTCTCAGTACCGCATTACAGGCTCCACATTTTCCTCAGAGTATCAGTTCAAAAGAAGAAGAAGAAGAAGACAATGGATTATGTGACAATTATTTTTAAAATATATGCATAATTAAGGAATGGAACTCAACTTAAATAATTGAGATTAGAAGTTTGATAAAATTATTCATCAAGAATTTAATAAAATAGATAAGATATCTCTAACTCTAGCAAGAGTCTAAGATTCTCCCTTAGAGTGTCTCGTACCTTCTAGATTTGCATCTGAGACCAAAGACCAATGACTTGATTGCTGACACATATGGATTGCTTAATACTTGTCATTACAATTGCTTGTACTAGTTTAAAAAAATACGGTCTCTACCACTGTAATCATAGGCCCTAGACTCGATTCCTGACCAGTACAGATATTTAATTTGGTTAATCCATTCATTGGTTGAACAAGCTAGCTATACTCAGTGCCGGCAACAAGACCACATCAATGGAGAAGGGTGGTTTAAGGAAGGGGATCTTTCTGTAAAACTTTGAGGCAAAACCACTTAACTCTTCGATAGGCTAGAAAGGAAAAACACCATAAGAACATAGGAATAGATACTTTTAGGAAAGAAGATATATATTATAATTTGCCTGTCCTTAACAGTGTTACTTTTACAGGGGCCAGGAGTTCCTCTGTCACTGTGGAATGTTTATTTCAACAGAGACGGCTGAGCTAGAAGTTCATCGCCTTCCACCTTTCAATATTGCTGATTGCGACAGTGGTGGATATGCTGCCTGCGCACTTTACTGCATTGGAGAAGTAAGATATTGCCTTTTTCCTTTGTTTATAATCGGTTTAAATATCCGAATTTGGTATCATACCAGAGTTAAGAGCTCCATCACTGTCCCCAGCGACCATTAAAATATTGATGCGGTGATGCCCCTAGTAGTCACCTCTTGTGTATTGATAATGAAGGAGTTAATATACGAGTGTATCGGATATGTTTTAACTCATAATCTTTGAAGCTTCATTATAAGTACTTTTTTAATATAAATAATAAAATAATGACAGAATGAAGTCCTCTTATATCTATTAAATTTTCTGCTAATTATATTCTATTCATAAGGTTTCATCAGTCTGTTCCTCAGCTTCCAAGCATTCCTATAGTCTTATCCCTGTGTGATAGAGATAAATGTCAGGCAAATGCACTTATATGTGACTATGACATGTTTAAACAAAAGAAAAAACTATGTTTTGTTTACTGACTTTAGCAAAGCATATGATAATTCCTCGGTCGAATCTGACGAATGTCTTAGGGCCTTGGGGCGTGGCAGATTTATATTGAAGGTCAATAAGAACATATACACGTGCAGTTACAGCATCCTTGAGTCAGAAAAATAGATACATGTAGGGAGTTCTATCAAGTTTTTTAATGTTTATTAAATACAGTAGCCATATGATAAATATGTTAAAGACAGCAGTGCACAATGATGGATATCAAGCTTTCAGGCACTACAGTTTATGGACGATGCAGTCGTGCTAGCAACAAGTCGAAATAGGAACTTGGTATTGCTTGATAGTTTTGTCAAATAGGATTAATGAAAAGAAAACCAAAATATTTCGTAGTGAATGATCAGGTGAGGGAGTGGGAGTGGATTATGTCACAAGAGTATATGCATTTCGGTACTTGGTTACCAGAGTCTGGTAAAACTGACGCAGTCGTGGCATGGCATGAGACCTGCGACACTGTGGCCAATAAAGTCTCTATATTTTGTCCAAGCAACACTCAAATACCATTTATATACAAGAAAATGGCATTTGAGATTGATTGATGACATTGTTGTTGTAGAGTGCAAACTCCTGGCATGCTAATAAAACAAATGGGATTGAATAACAATACAAGAAGTTTGAAAAGTTCCTTAAGAACACTAGTATCAACTTGTACTTGGTAGAGGCAGGTATTCCTCCTTTGGCAAATAGCTATGGGGTAGAACAAGAAAAATGTTCATGAACGCAAAGCGCGTATGAATAAACATAAGTGAACGGTTCCATTTGGTGTACAAGCTATGTAGAGCAGCAAATACGCCTGGATATCGATTTTCAGAAAGGTATTTTTGGTGAAGAGCTAAAAAATGTGAAAAACAACATCCCAGAGAACGGAGATACATCAACACAATTGCGTACATACCGTTCAGAGCTAAGCCCGTCTATGGATATGCAAGATATATATCACACAAGAGTGTTTATACTTGATTATAGGCGGATGTCATACACGAGACTCCGGCTGAAGTCTCACAACCTTTATGTGCAAGTTGTGAGGTGAAGCCGCATAGCACGTGGCATGAAGAACGGACACGAGTCAGTGAAATATCAACATAACAAACGGAAAACATAGTGTCCCGTATCTAAATCTTTACGGGATAGATATTCAATATTAAGTTTCAATTATATAAGAGAACATACTTGTCTGAATTATGTAACTATGTTAATGAGGATAAATTTTTTAATTTATTATTTTTTTTAATGAGTTCCTTCCGGTTTTACGTCACGGATTCCTTTTTCAACCAAGGGCTAGGACGGTTACCTTCTTGCGAAGGACTTATTTTGGCAGATGTAATCGTTACCCTGAGTGCATGCCCGTCACGGTCTGAGGATAGCAAGGGCATGCACTCAGGGTAACAATTACATCTGCCAAAACAAGTCCTTCGCAAGAAGGCAACCGTCCTAGCCCTTGGTAGAAAATTGAGTCCGTGACGTAAAACCGGAACAAACTCATTAAAAAAGAAAAACTCTTTGATTTAGTCCTCTGTAAGGTTTTGGAAAATTCATTCATATAAATATCATTTAATATTGAACAAACAACACTTTCTTTCCATGTATATGTTTGATATTTTCTTTGCAGAAGTTTGTCGGTAAAATGCTGCTGCTACTACTACTGCTATATGTTCTTTAATAATAATAATAATAAAAATAATAATAATAATAATAATAATAATAATAATAATAATAATAATAATAATAATAATAATAATAATAATAATAATAATAATAATAATATTTGGTACCACTGTGTCGTAGCGATAGAATGTTTGACTCGGGACGTAACAGACCCGTCTTTTTGAATCAACGTATGACACAAATTTACCAATATTAATTTCTAAATTTCTTTTGACAGTGGGAATTCATCTTTAACAATGGTGGTCTTGAAATGGAGAATCCCTCAACTGGAGCTACCATGGGACAAGAAAGCTGTGATAACCTTGTTAGCTGGCATAACATGCCTAATCTGGACCCCACCCCTGTAAGTATATCACACTTGAATAATCACTTTGTAATCCTTTAATCTTCCAAAAGCTTATTTTCTTTTTAATTCCTTTAGAACTTAGAAAGATAAATATCTCTCCATACTCCTCTTTTACAGCATTCTTAAATATTGTGTGATAAATATCTTAATGACTCTTTTAGAACCCACAGTCTTAGGACTGTAAGAGATAACTCTCTTCTCAGACTTTTCACCAAGAGTATTAGAGTTGCAACAGAGAGAGAGAGAGAGAGAGAGAGAGAGAGAGAGAGAGAGAGAGAGAGAGAGAGAGAGAGAGAGAGAGAGAGAGAGAGAGAGAGAGAGAGAGAGAGAGAGAGAGAGAGAGAGAGAGAGAGAGAGAGAGAGAGAGAGAGAGATTTATTTTATTAATTTACTGCGCCAAGGCGTCAGACATTACATACAAAATCAATGGCAACATAATGCTTCAAATGGATACACAACCAAAATAGAACATAATTTACAGGGAGGTGTACACATTAAAAAAAAACATTGCTACATACTAACACACAAACCACAGCATGGCAGCACAAAGTACATTATATACAAAAGAAAAATTCACAGAAGCACAGGACACACAAACACATTACAAACAAAAACAAAACAGCATTATACAGCAACATACAAAGAAAATATACAACATATAATAAAATATATAATACAATATAATTAATGGCCACTAAAGTGAGGATAACGAGCAAGAATAACATCAAGGTTGTCATCATTAAGCAAAAACGAGCAGATCTGTATTAAGTTCTGACCTCGAGGTAAAACATCTCTCACTGTGGGGCACTGAAGACAATAGTGGTCAAGAGTGTTAGCATTAGGACGGTCGCATAATTTACAGGAGGTGTACTGTGGCATATCTAGAGTCTGGGAGACCTGCCATAAAGGCCGATACCCCATTCTGAGCCGAGCACTAACTACATTGTTTTTCCGCACCATTAACACGCGTCTGCGATACTTGTAGCGACTGTGAAGAAAGTGATCATGGTGCTGTATGGACACACTGTTGGCCCTCTCCGCGTCCCTGCGCCGAACCGTCATGGCAAACCCAGCTGAGTAGATGATGTTACGTAGGCATCGGAGGGAGGGCTCAGCATCCACAGCATACCCATCCAGCATATAGGCTGCCTTGGCAAGACGATCCGCTGTGTCGTTGCCAGTCAACCCAACGTGAGAGGGCATCCATACAAACGACACAACAAGAGAAGCATCCCGAGCGGCAGCGAGGTGACATAGTATATCTCCCACAGCACGGCCACAGACGGGTCATGGCGAGGATAGGGCACGTAGGGCCGATTGGGAGTCACAAATTATTACCACATTCACTCGTCGTCGAACAAGGAGAGTCACAGCATCCAAGATGGCATTCAGTTCACAGTAGGTGGAGCTCGACGAGGTGGGTAGTCCACAGGCAATCCATGAATCAGCCGGCACAGGCGGCTCCATGGTGAGGGAAAACACAGCACATGCCGCCCTCCCATCTGCTTGCACAGAACCATCAACATAGACATGGTGTGCTGCAGGGACAGACGTGGACACATCTGCGATTGTCTCCAGAGCTAACTGTCTCTGCAAGGGGAGACAGACATCCTTCGAGGTCGGTGTAAATGTGACAGCGGGGAGGGGGACACGCCAGGGTAGTAAATCTGGGACAGCCGCCTGCACAGGCAGGTTGATGTCAAGGCCACGGAGAATGTCACTCACCACCCTGCTTAGGTTATGACCTCCTGCTCGAAGTGGGAGCCTGGGTGCATTTGGATCCAGGGACGTCCTCATGACAGCAAAGAAGTACAGAGCAAGAAGGGGGTAGTGAAGACACTTAACAGTGAAATAGGACACATTGGCATAAATCCTCTCCACAAGAGGGGGCAAGTTTAGCTCCAACTGTATACTCACAATACGGGTAGAGAGAGAACATCCCAAGATAAATCTCATGACTCGATTCTGGAACTTTTCAAGTGGCTCGAGAGCTGGTCTAGGAAGTTGATACAAGGCAGTAGACAGATAGTCGACCACTGACCGAAGTAGTAGGATGTAGAGGGTCCTTGCTACTGGGATGGAGACACCTGCAGCATTGTTGGCAAGCCACTTGATAGGGGCAAAGCGAGGCTCCACACGGTCAAGAAGACTCTTCACAAAGGGATGAATTCGTTGACGTGCAGGTATAGCTGGGGTGATCCGGACTGGTGCACCTAAATACGTGTACTGTGTGCAGTGAGGGATGACATTACCACCCATGGTGAATACGGGCAGTATTCTGCAGTAGCGTGAAGTAAAAATCCTGCTCTTTCTGGGGAGATAATAAGGCCACAGGAGGTAGCAGACACGTAAAAAACATGGAGCATGTGCTGAAGGTCGTGAGTTGAGGTCGTGTGGATGCATATGTCGTCCGCATAGCAGGTAACTGTAGTACCGGGGATGACAAGAGAGAGAGAGAGAGAGAGAGAGAGAGAGAGAGAGAGAGAGAGAGAGAGAGAGAGAGAGAGAGAGAGAGAGAGAGAGAGAGAGAGAGAGAGAGAGAGAGAGAGAGATTAATCTTTTATCACCAAGAGAGTTATAAGTGTGTGTGATAAATCTCTTTTAAACCTTTTTATGGTCAGTAGTGTTAGTACTGTGAGTGAATCTCTCCAAGCATTTTATTTTCAGCCATTTTTGGACTCTGAGAGATATCTCTTCCAAATACTTCTATCACCAACAAACTTAAGCCTTTGAGAGATGAATCTCTTCTAAGCCTTTTATTATCAAACTTCTAAGGACTGTGAGAGATAAATTTTCTTTTGTGCCTTTATTCACCAGCAGTCTTGCGACTTTTCGTGAAAAGTCTTTCTTTAAACTTTTATCGGAAGCAGCCTAGGATTGAAAGAGATCTATCTCTTTCTTAGTGCTTTAGCCCAAAGTCTTAGGACTAAGGGATATTAATCTCTTCCCAAACTTTTTTATTTACAACAAGCTTTAAGACAAAGAGAGATCAGTCTCTTTCTTAGAGTTTTAGCACCCACATTCTTATGATTGGGTGATACAAATTTTCTTCCAACTTTTTTATTTACAACAACTTTAGGATTGGGAGAGATAATACACTTTCAAACCTTCTTAGCAGACAGAGATATAACTATTTCTAATTCTTTCTAACCTTTTTTACATCCAGAAGCTTTGCAATGTGAGAAAGATATCTCTTTCTAACGTTTTTATCACCCATGGCCTTTGAATGAGAAAAATTTATTTTCAATCCCTTTAGCAACGAAATTTTTGAAAATGTGAGAAATAATTTTCTTTTTAAGCTTTATATCAGATGCAATCTTTGAATTGTGAGAGATAAATCTCTTACTTAACCTCAATATGAACGAAACCCTTAGGACTGTGAAAGATAAATATCTTTCTAAGCTTTTTCCCCATCTGCAGTCTTAGGACTTAGAGAAATAGTCTCTTTAAGCCTTTCATCACAGGCAGTCTTATGACTATGTGAAATAAATTTCTTTCTTCTTTTAGCACCCACAGTCTTAAAGCTAAGGGAGTCAAATTCTCTCCAAGCTCATTCTTATTAACAGTCTTAGGACTGAAAGACAAATCTCTTTCTAACACCTTTATCACATAATAACACAGCCTAAGACTGTCAAAAGAATAATTTGAACTACTTTAAGATGATTGTCATAGGAATCGTATTTACAAAATTTGTAATCTATTACTGAATATTTTTCTGACGATAAAACCTAAATTAACATAAAAAAAGGTCTTTTTCCCATTTTTTTTTAATACTGTAGTACTTCCAAAAACCAATCTAGAGCGGGAAAACCATTATAATTTTATTTTCTCAAGGTTCATACGCATCATTTAAATAATTTTATATAATCACCAAAAAAAAAAAAAAATGATGACAACTTCTATAAAGATCAAGGCGCAGTCCTGCTGCGGACTAAAGAATATGACTGTAAGATCTGGAATTTTTATGAGTGTGACACCGGCACAGGCAACAAAATTTCCCTCATCGGACCAGAGTACCGGGAAAACATTGAAAAGAAGAATAACTAGCAGCTTAAGGACAAGGCAGAAACAAGAGAGATAAACAATAGGAAAAGGACACGCTGAAAAATAGTTAAGCTAAATGAAGACCTACAAATATGGCAGGAAGATTAGGCCCTGAGCTGATGATAGATCAGTTTTTTGGAAGGAAGAAAGTTCATAAGAGTTAGGGAAGACAGAACGAAGAAGAGTATTCAAGAGTCTGGGGGTGGAAGGAAAGACACAGTCACTGCACCGACCAATCCTCGAGCTACAAATCTCCACACAAAATCTGTGTGACAAGGCCGTCTGGCGAGTGCTATGCGGCCTTGCTAGCTGGGGAGGGATGAAACTCGCCAACTCATCAGAGCAGCGATGGAAGTTGGGCAGATAAAAAAGAGAAAGGGATGTTACCTTCAGGTGTAGAGAAAGGAAATCCAAGTTAGAAGTACGAAAAACGTAGTTAATTAGTCTGATGGCCTTAGCTTCAAGCCTATCAAGGAATTAAGTATAAGGAGAAGCACCCTAATTGTCAGAGCATATGCTTAGTAGGGATGGATAGAGACCTTTATTAGATTTTTTTTAACTGATATGAGGAAAAGTAATGACGAAAGCGAAACAGAGCTCAATTTTTTTTACATGCAGTATTGAAAATTTAAATTATTTGATTCCTCCAAGACAAGTCAGAGGCTATATAAATTCTGAACATATTAATAAAATTAAGAGGATGAATTTCGTTGTTTTCGAAGACAACAGGGTTATTGTGAGGAGAGGAAGATAAGAAAATAGCCAGTAATTGTGTCTGGGAGTAATTAATTCTATTAAATTTTGGGTGCCCCACTCAGACACTCTCTGTAACTCGGAGTAGAGAGTTGAAAAAAAAAGAGTGACGTGAGACTGATGACGAGTAGCAGACCAAAGTCGTAAAGAAAAGGCAGAGGAAACATGAAGGGTAGAATCGCTGTCAAAGGCATGGAATAGATAGGAAAATGGGGATTGTAGAGGATCGTTGATGAAGAGAAGGAACAGAGTAAGGGAAAGAACTTAGCCCTGTGGAATATCGCTTGTGTATGAGAACGAGCTAAATGTTGCACCGTCAACAACCACACATATAATACAGTCAGAAAGAAAACTGGAAATCAGAGAACTGAGAGAAAGGGTAAAGCCATAAGCAGGAAAAATTGCTAACAGAACCTTGCGTCACACTGTCAAAAGCCTTAAAAAAATATCAAAGCCGAAGACAAAGGATTCCCCAGTTCTTCAGAGAAGATGACCATACATGACTGGAATAGGACAGGATGTCACCAGAGTATCTTGCCTTGTGGAAGCCGTACTGGTGATGAGAAATAAGCGACTTAGATTCACGATGTTCCAAGAATAGAAAATTGAGAAGAATTTCTAATATTTAAGTGATATCAGAAATGAGGGGACTTGGTCAGTAGTTGTTAGAATAAAATGGTCACCCTTCTTAGTGACTGGTTGAGCTAGAGCGTGATTCCTAGATGAAGGATAGATACTGGTTGAGAGCATAATCCGGAAAAGACGGCAACGCACTGGAATAACTGTAATAAAAGCAGAGCGAGCTAAAAGGAGAGGGTTGGTATGACCAGTATGCCCGATTCCTGGCCTGAATAAACATGGAGCAGGCACGGTCTGAGAGGGAGAAAACGTTTTGATATAGGAGGAGATCAATGCCTCCAGTCCCGTGTAGGATATTAAATAATTTGCTCTAGATTGTGAGTGATAGAAAAAGCAGGGCCTCACTTCCGGCACATCAGTGTGAGTGAATTGTAGCTACTCACTGCGATGTACAGTAACGTCTCCAATGTAGAGAACTTCAGCCACTGGGTGAGAAGATAGAAAGGACTCTTGGAAGGAGGACAGATTTTCAAAGATGAACAAAGAGTTATTGGAATAAAGAGACCAGTAGCACTCCAATGTAGAGAACTTCAGCCACTGGGTGAGAAGATAGAAAAGACTCTTGGAAGGAGGACAGATTTGCAAAGATGAACAAAGAGTCACTGGAATCAAGAGATCAGTAGCACAATCAAAGAAAAATAGTGGTGAAGGGGAGATATATCTTCAGTCAGAAAACATTGAAGTCAATGGTTTTGAAGTCCATGAGCCTTGCTATAGATGTGTTAGTGTTATATTAGGCATAGGCCTCACTTCTGGAACGGAAATCAGAATACAGTTATAGTGGGAGATTTAAATTGAGTCAGGGGAAGCATGACTAGACAGTTGGGTGTCAGAGAAGAGAAAGAGATTAGGTAGGGATGTACCCAAGTGCTGTTCTACAGACGAAAGATCAGAGTTCAGCCTCCGGATGTTAGAACTTGCATAGTGAAAGAAACAGATCTATAAGGAGGTCCAAGATCATAGGCAGAACCAATACTACCACCAAGCATGTCCATCCTCACGCCAATCCCTGGAGATTTTTAGCAGCTCTCTATGTTGCGTAATGGGGGCTATGTGCTATGAGTCTTCCATAATTACAGTAAAATGAGAAAGAAAGCAAAGACATATAGAGATGGGGAGTGCTGTGGCTTGTCAAATGGAGAGGGATAGTAAGAGATGTGTAACGAATACGCCAGAATATTAGGTGTAGATGTAGGCAAAAGGAAAGAGCCATGTCTGAAGGAAGACTTGACATCGGGCTGTCTTGGTCAGTTCTATTTAAGTCTGAAATGCTTTTAGTTGTACGCTTGTTTATAGATTATAATACAAACACTTCCCCTTACAATGTTCAATTATAATTTTATCACTGACAAAACAAAATGTCTTTTTGACAGGTTCACAATGACTACATGGTATGCGGGGGCCCATGGATATGGGATGGTGAGCAAAGCAAAGACAATCTCTGCTGCGTCGATGGAGTCTTTCCTAACAACTGCAGGAACTAACAATCACAGAGGTTGCTAAATAAAAAGAAGTAACTGTTTTATGGTTAGACTAAAAAATTTAAAGCTCCATTGTTACAAAAACATGTATTCTAAAGGCCGTGAAGGAAAAGGGTCTTCCAAATGAGCTCAAACAGACCAACCAAGTTCAATTTAAAACAGCCTACTTTGCTAATAAATGCAGAGATGGCTTAAAATTAGAGATTTAGAAGGAAAAGAACTGAGGAATATAGGAACTATGTGCATCAAACATTAAAGAAATAAATATTTGAGTATGATATTACTTCCTAGGTGTTGGTTTAGATTTAGATATTTCTATAAACTAGCAATTTATGATTGTATAATATCGGTGAATATATTCTTTCCATCGTTGGAGAATGAAATCCTGCATGCCATAATAGCTAAATGAAATCTATAAGGGAGGAGTAAGATTGTTAATCCTTCTTTAATTTGATGAAAGGCTTATTGCCTCCTCGTATTTTCTTCAGTTGTGGCAATCTGAAGGTTTCAGCGGGATATGGATTCATGAAATAAAATTATAATTTCTAAGGTCTTTGGAGACCCCCTGCAGCTGGAATAAGACTGAGGAAAATGTATTATACGTCCAAAAGTAAAGTGAATTCTGAGACCTTCTATAGACAAAAGCTGAAAGTACAATGAAGAGGAAAAGAAGAATAATTCAAGGAGAGTCTTAAATTTAATAATAATAATAATAATAATAATAATAATAATAATAATAATAATGATAATAATAATAATAATAAAATAATAATAATAATAACAATAATAATAATAATAATAATAATAATAATAATAATAATAATAATAATAATAATAATAATCCATGTAAGCATATAAATGGCTTCAGTTCCCCTTGTTAGAGGGTGGCCAAGTCAAGAAGCACGTATTCATCAAGATCCACACATACCTCAACTACTTTTCTTAGCTCCTTGTTAATAAAGGGATGCCACATCCCCCCCCCTTCCAACCTACTCGGGTCTCCCAAAAGGTAATCGGGCAAAAGTAATCTACAGTGAGGCCCGATAGCCTCAGCAGGTTTACTCCCACCGTTCCATCACATGGCGACTCCCCTCACACCTGTTCATCAGTTCACAGAGAATGCAGGTGTGAGAAATCCCTTTTGCCCGTGTTACCTACATACATAAGAATATAATCTCTGGAGGAGGCAAAAATAATACGAAATGTGTTAGCTTCATAACTTTAAAAAAGATGAAAACATGCAGAGATATCAACCAATTGTTCTTGAAATAAATATATTAATATACACGTAAAGAAATAAATACATACATGAAGAAATGAATAAGAAAAGAAGTAAAAACATAAATTTCCATTTACATTATAGTTACAGCTTTACTCGCCTCAGTTTCTTAATTACTTACACATTTACTCATGTATGAATTTTGCAATTTATTTACTGAAGTTAGTTATTAGATACACACAATGTAATTGAATATTAATGTCACCCAGATGACACATAACAGAAATATCCAGCTGCAGCATAAATACATATCTATGTGTACATGTTCCTTCATAATAATAATAACTTCCCATGAGATGACAACTGCTTTAGAACCAGCAACCATGATCACATAGCCCTAAAAGTTGTCGATATCTTAACCTCGGGACTGGAGGCGTTCAGATGAAAACTCTTTCTCCCCCAAATCCTTTGTTTGCCCTGGCCTGCTCCATGGCTTTTCAGGCCAGGGATCGGGCACACAGGTCGTACCAAGGCTTTCCTTCTGATTTAACTCGCTCTGCTTTCATTACAGCTAGGAATCACTACATTGCTCAGATTCGAAACTCTAAATCTTCCTTTTAGACTTCCTTCGCACTGATAAATGTTTCAGGTCCTAAGCCAAAACCACTCCAAAACCTTCTGTAACTCCAGATTTCTCCCTTTCATTCATCCTGATGGTTCTAGTGCTTGCTCTTCCACTGAAAAAGTAACTCTCTTTGGCTCTCATTTTTCTGTCAACTCTTCCAAAAGTGTTTCCAATGCACCTGTTCATTGTACTTTATCCCTCTTTAAGCTATGTCCTCCCTTATTCTTTATTCACGCAAAGTTCATAAGGTTCTTCGCTCTCTAAAGACAAACAAGCATCCGGACTCGATGGTAGCCCTGCCAATTTAGTTAAGAACTTTGCAGAAGAGCTGGCTCCAGTATTTTGGCGTCTATCTTTGATCTGGGAAGCAAGCTCTAGTTCAGCATGTTCCTAAGGAGGGTGACCACTCTATTCCTTGCAACTACCGACCTATCGCCCTAACCTCTGCTATCACTAAATTATTCGAAACTTTGCTCAATTCTCACTTCTTGAAACATCTTGAATCTAACTCGCTTATTTCCGATCACCAGTATGGCTTCTGCAAGGCATGAACCACTGGAGACCTTCTTTACCATCTCACTCATTTATGGTCATTATCTCTGAAGAACTATGGGGAACCCTTTGTCATCAGCCTTGATATTTCTAAGGCTTTTGAAAGAATCTATAACAAGGTTCTGTGGGCCAAACTCCCTGCCTATAGCTTTCTTTCTGACCGTTTTATATACATGGTTATTGACGACGCGACATCCACAGGTCTCTGTCTTTCACTTACTCGTTCCTTCTCTTCTTCAACAATCTTCTCCAATCCCCATCCTCCTCTCTCCTCCACACAATTGCTTACAATTCTACCCCGCATTTTTCCTCAGCCTTTTCTTTACAATCTGCATCTGCTATATATAATCAGTCTCGTATCACTCTCTCTTCAAATCTCAACTCCGAGTTACAGAGAGTATATGAGTGGGGCACCAGAAATTTAGTTAAATTTAATGCCTAATAGACACAGTTTTTGGCTATCTCTTTATATTCTCCTGATAGCTCTGTTGTTTACGAAAGTAACGAAACTTACCCTCTTATTTCTATGAACATATAAGAATTCCAGATAGCCTCCAACTTGTCTTAGAGGCGGACTCATCAATAAACCTTCTCTTACTTCTAATCTTGATTCTCTTTCTCTTCTCCGTAAGTTAGCATCCCTTTCTCTTTTCATTCAATACTACTTCCATCGCTGCTCTGATGAGTTGGCGAGTTGCATCGCAACCTCCGAGAGAGATGGCCTGGTACTACGGCCGTGACGTCACACCATCTGGTTCCACTTTACCGCCCGCTCCCCACACATAGCATATACAGTACTTTTCCCATTCTCACTCTTGCAGTATCTTCTTGAGCTGAATCCTTGTCAGAAGCACCGTATATTATTAGTGATAGTTCAAATTGTCCATTACAATAAGTAATTACTGTACATGAATGCAAGTAAATGATATTAGACCTATTTTTTTGTCAGCTGTTATCATGTTTTATCGTATGCTAATTCTCTTATGAATTGAAGTATAGTCAAACTCTTTACATCCAAGTCTATGATGTATGGTGAGAGTCTATATTTTTTTATGAGTGTGACACCTGGACGGGCAAAAGAAATTGCCCTAATCGGGCAAAAAGAAACAGAGATGGAGTGTTGTGACTCTACAGATGTGAGGGGATGATAAGAGACGTGTAACGAATATAAAGGAATATTCTCTGTAGATGTAGGTATAGAAAAAAAACAACAACTCATCATCAAGCTGACCTAGTCAGTCCTCTATAAGTCCAAGACCTTCAGCTGTAGTATCACAACGAGCGGCTTTGCCATGTGCCAACCTTCTACATGGTAAATATGTTCGTGTTCATTTATTTAAATGAATTTCGTAATTCTGTCATTCTAATATGTATTAGACTATAGAATAGGCAATATCTTAACATTAATCTATATATATATATATATATATATATATATATATATATATATATATATATATATATATATATATATATATATATATATATATATATATATATATATATATATATGTGTGTGTGTGTGTGTGTGTGTGTGTGTGTGTGTGTGTGTGTGTGTGTGTGTGTGTGTGTGTGTGATTACCTAATTGTGTTTACGGGAAAGAGCCCAAAGCTCGTATCTTCCCGTCTCCTGATCGGTCCCATTTTGTACTTAGTGATACTTATCATACCTGTCCTTAAAACTATTGATTGAGATAGCATTAACTACCTCCTCGCTTAGCCAATTCCTATTATCAACTACTCTTACACTGAAAAAGTATTTCCTTACATCCTGCAAAGAACTTTTCTTACGAAGCTTCAAACTATGACCTCTAGTTCTAGAGCCAGCCATATCAAAATATCGATCCCTATCCACTCTATCATAACCATGAAGGAATTTAAAGACTGTCACCATATCCCCCCTCAATCTTCTAGCTTCGAGTGATGGTAAGTCTAATTCCCTCAGCCTCTCATCATAACTGAGATTGCGTATTTCTGGCACCAGTTTCGTGACATGTCTTTGAACTTTTTCAAGCTTAGCTATGTGCTTTTTCAAGTGCGGATTCCAAAAGGGGGCTGCATATTCGAGTTTTGGCCTCACATAGGTTACATAAATATTTCTGAACATTTCCTTGTCCATGTGTCTGAAGGCTACCCTTACATTTAATAAGAAGGCATATGCTGCCCTTACTATGCCATTTATATGTATTTCTGGAGACAAATCTGCTAGTATGTTTACTCCTAGATCTCTCTCATTTTCTGTCTCTTGAAGTTGTACTCCAGCCACCGAGTAGTCAAGCTTGGGCCTTCTTGAACTTGTACCCATTCTCATTACCTTACATTTTGAAGTACTGAATTTCATTAGCCACTTTTCTGACCACTCATGCAGACTAGTTAGATCTTCCTGAAGTTCTATCCCATTGTTCTCGTTTCCTACTTTCTTCACAAGCTTTGCATCATCTGTAAACATATTTATGAATGAATTTACAGACTCTGGTAGGTCATTTACATATACAAGGAACAAAAGTGGCCCTAAAGCTGAACCCTGTGGAACTCCACTACTAACTCTTCTCCATTCAGACACAGAGTGTCTTACTCTAACCCTCTGTTCCCTTCCTTCTAAGTAAGTTTTTATCCATTTCAAGACATTTCCACCTATTCTAGCCATTGCTTGCAGCTTCCTAATAAGTCTCCCATGTGGAACAGTGTCAAACGCTTTCTGGAAGTCTAGGAATATGCCATCTGCCCAGCCCTCTCTTTCCTGTAAGATTCGGCTTACCTCATCATAAAATTCTAATAAGTTTGTTACTGTTGATCTACCTTCTCTGAAGCCATGTTGCCTCACTGACAAAAAGTTGAAGGATTCCAAGTGAAGAGAGATATGTTTCCTTAGTAGTTTCCCCATAACTTTGCAAACTATGTTGGTCAAGGAAACTGTGTGTGTGTGTGTGGTGTGTGTGTGTGTGTGTGTGTGTGTGTGTGTGTGTGTGTGTGTGTGTGTGTGTGTGTGTGCGCAGAATAACAAATATATACTTTGATACTTAAATGATCAGGTGAGATATATGTCATGTGTATTACTGCACATTCTACGGAATTATTTGAATGTCCATTTTAATTTTACTTGTACTGATACGACTTAAATACTACAGTAAGATATTTCTTAATATTAAATTTTACTAAATGAAAATTATTTTAAAGCATTACCTCCAGCCTATGTGTGAAATTTTACACATATATTTCAGTAAATTGTACAAAAATAGTAGAACTAGCATTTTAATTCTGATAGTTTTGATATAAATTGAAAGGTAGGCTAATTCCTAATATTCAATTTCAAAATAAAATAAATTTACTCCTAACTACAAATATATGAGACGAAGCTATTAAAATGTTGTGTATGGGATTGAAAACAAGTTATAGTGCATTGTAGGGATTATATGAATGAATTTATAATTGCGACAGCTCTGATACAGATTCATATACTTGATAGCCTAATTCATAATGTTATAGCTCAGATAACGTGAAATTATAATTGAAAAGCCAGGATTTCATGGATAGTGGGTAAAGATTCTAATTAAAATGCTGATGTAAAAATATTACTGGTCAGCACTTATCCAAATTAAAAACAATTTAGATTAGGCTACGTAGCTTGCTTTAATAATATGGCTGGGGAACTCATAATTATTAAATTAAAATAAAAACTTATAGCCTAAGCCAGCTCCAATACGAATTAAAATCGAAATTAGACTATACTGCTGGTTATAATAAGGGACTTTGAAAGCGTTAACTTACTTAAAGGAACACCAATAGGGTATTTAGACGAAACTTCCAAAATTTCAAACAAGATTAACACAGGGTCAAATTCTCGGAGGTCGTGGTGCAATGCACTATTCTGCTGGAGGACATATAACTAACTGACAAGGTGATCCAGATGGTGTGACATCATTGCATTTTCCCACCAAACGCACCTGGCCATCTCTCTCGGAGGTTACGGTTACATCCCTCCCCATGGCCAAGGCTTCTTCTCATCCACCTCCGGACTCGGGTACTCTCCCGATTCTTATGATCTATCTTTCTTCATAAGCTAATCTCTCGTCGTCTCAGTACCAAATCTTGTCATATTTCTAGGTCTTCGTCACTTCGGCAATGCTTTAAGCAATTAATTGCCTTCAAGAATCCATCTTTATATCATAAAAACTTCAATTTGCTAATAGGGAGGCAAGTATCTGTACAAAATTACGTGATTTATTAAAATGACTACAATAACTAGGTTAACTTTTGATAGAAGAGAGAAAAGGGTGATATAATAAACAAAATAAAATACCATCAATAGATAAAGTCAGACAAGACAAATTCTATGGGGAAAAGGAGGGCAAGATCATATGCTGTGAAAATAGAAGACATTTATCGGAAATTTATCAAGAATACTCGTACTTTTCTGGTGCAAGATTGATTGATGAACTGAAATTTAGATATAGAATATATGTCAGCGTAAAATGGAATATTACATTCAGAAGGTAGGTTCGTATACTCAAACACACATACACACACACGTCTCTCTGTATTTTGTTTTTCTTCCGTATCAGAGTCTGTCTGTTATTGCAAATGACTGAATAAGACGTTTGTCTTTTGGACTTGAATAGGACTGTCCAGGACAGTTCGATGTTAAGTCTTAGATATGTCTGAGCTTGAGGATAAAGGCTAGATGCCCTTCCTAGCACCCCAGGATGGGATCGAATCCGCATTGGTCAGGCTTGTGACTTCATGACTCGAGTACTCTACAACTAAGGTGCCACTGCTCGTGTTTGCTACTGTTATAATATATGGAGCCATTGTAACGGCGCCACATTTATAACAGCTACGATTGTATTTGTGTGTATTTCGAATAAAATCGTATTCACAGCTGTGTTTGGTATTTTTCTTTTTCAATTGCATTTTTTCATAATAAACTCAGTCTCTCAATTCATTTTTCTTACTAATGGTCACATCTCCTTTCACCAGCGGTTTCGATTTGTCTTCAGATTATCTCAACAGACAATGACAAGAATGAGGGAAGAAGATTTTCATTCTCATGTGCAAAACCATAATCTAGTGGATCTAGATCTGCTGTTCCGATGCAGAGCTGCCTGTCAAGAACATGCATAGTGGTATATGCATTGAAAAATACACGATAGATGACACACACACACAAATATATATATATATATATATATATATATATATATATATATATATATATATATATATATATATATATATATATATATATATATATATATATATATATATAGATATATATATATATTCTCCTTTTTGAGAAAAAATATTCCTTCCTTTTTCTCCTTCTCATTCTTCACAAAGCGATATGTCGAGAATAATAATCAAGGAACCAACAAAAATTAATGACTCTTTAAAAGCTGTGCTAATAAGCAAAGTATAATTCCAAAGAATGCATTATCAAAGCAGAAACAACAGGTTGAAGCAGAGATAGAGAATAACTACAAACTGGTGCTAAACATCTCGACAGACAATCCTCCACTTCCTGTATAGATCCTCAAATACCATAATTAAAAATCAACAAAAACATTATCTCAGGAGGAAGAGAAAATGATACGAAATCTGTTTGCTTAATAAATTACCAAAAAACAAAAAAAACATTTGCAGATATCAACCAGATGTTCTTGAAATAAAAATTTCAATTTCAATTTCAAAGTTTTACGTCACGGACTCCCTTTTCTACCAAGGGCTAGGACGGTTGCCTTCTTGCGAGGGACTTGTTTTGGCATATGAAATCGTTACCCTGAGTGCATGCCCTTGCTAACCTCAGACCGTGGCGGGGCGCGAACCCTCGACCTGCCGCCTCAGAGTCGCGAAAGCTACCACCTAAGCCATGGTGACTACGTTCTTGAAATAAAAATATGAATATATAAATATGCAAGTAAAATATATATACATATAGAAATAATAATGAAAAAAGTAAGTAAATGTATACATTTCAATTTTGAAGAGTACAATAAAGAATTTTAATTTAATCTAATTTAATTAAGAGATATTATGCTGAAGTTTTATATGATGGTACATCTCTACTCACCTCATTTTATTTCTTATTTACTTATTGATTCATTTATTCAAGTTACTTATGAGAAATTAATAAAATATTAATATGACCCAGATGACGCAAAGCAGATAGATCTTGCTGCATATAAGAAAAAAATAGATTAAGTAGAACTCATATTCTCACAAACGGTAACAACAGCTATCTTCGACTCTATAAACAGGTTGAATGAATGCAAGGCATAAAAGCACTAAAATCAATGATTGAAAAATAGCTCAAAGATGAAAATTAATTCGCTTATCCAGTATGACATTGCATGTTCTTACCGAGTGGGAAGAGTACAGATGTGTATGAGACTGCTTAATTTTACCTACTTAACAGAGGTACACAACACCTACCCTTCAACAGGTTGCTTGAGGTTCACCATGAAGGTTTTGGTGTTTCTTTCTCTCGTCGCCCTAGCATGGTAGGTAGATGCTCATTCGCTTAACATGCATATGGTGCTCCCTAGATTGAACTTGAATGTTTCTCAGACTGCACATTCAGGTTGTACTTTACATAGTTGTTGCAAGATTTTTTCCTACTTTGCATATAAATGCTTTTTTTTTCTCAAAGCAAATAAGAATATACTTCACAGTTTAGCATGTAATGATGTGCTTACTATGGCATGAATTAGATTTTTCTCAGCTTAGCAAATTACGGGAGTGTTTTCTATAAGTGGATTCTAAGCTTACAAAGCTTAGCCACTTAAAAGGTGTTCACATAGCAGATTTCAGAATTTCCTCTACTTTGCACCGGAAATTGCACTTTATCAAATTTGATCAATATTTGTTTCTCGGTATAGTAATACATATAAGACACTTCATATAACAAGCTCCAGATAAAACTTACACCATTTGAGAAAGGAACTCAACTTACACAGTTCTTATTAAGTCGATAAAAAAAGGAATGGAAAGCTTAATCAAGAATTTAGTAAGATAGGTAAGGAATCCCTAGATTTTTCCAAACTGCATCTCGTAACCTTTTGATTTGCATCTAAAATCAGGGGCCCAAGACTCGATTCCTGACTCATGTTACAACTAGAAATCGCTGCTCTGGTCAAATTTGTAAGTCTAAAGCTTCCTTTCTTAGAAGGCAACATGATGACCTGAAATCTTCTCCTACAGATAAATGTTTCTGGTTCTTAGCCGAAACTGCTCTCCATAAACTTATGTAAGTTAAGCTTTTCCTCTCTCTTCCATCCTGACAGTTCTATTGCTTGCTCTTCCACTGACACGGTCACTCTCTTTGACTCTCATTTTTCTGCTAATTCTTCCATAAGCAATTACAGCACACCCGACCTCGCAATTTAACCCTCTTTAACTCTGTGCCCTATCCCTTTCTTTCTAAAAAGTTCGTAGAGGTTTTTCGCTCTCTGAAGACGAACAAGGCATCAGGACACGATGGGATCCTTGCCTATTCGTTAAGGTGTTTGCAGATTATATGGCTCCCGTGCTTTGCAGTTTTTTCACCTCATTCTCTTAAAAATTATCTATCATTCATCTTAGAAACCCGCTCTAGTTCAGCCAGTTCCTTGGAAGGGTGACCACTCTATTCCTTTGAACTATCGACCAATTGCTTTAACCTCTACTATAGCTAAACTCAATTCACACTTCTTGAAGAATCTTTAATGTAACTCTCTTATTTGATAACGAGAAGGGCTTCCAAAAGGCAAGATCCATTAGTGACCTGCCCTATCTCACACATGTATGGCCATTTTATCATAAGAACATTGAGGAATCCTCTGTCATCACCCTTGATATCTCTCAGTCGTTTGATATGAGGCACAAGGCTCTGTTAGCCATACTGAATGCTTATGGCTCTACTCCTTCCCTCTGTTCTTTGATTTCCAGTTTTCTTTAAGATAGTTTTATATCTTTGGTTATTGATGGTGCAACATCTAGCTCCATCTCAATTATCAGCGGTGATCCAGAGGGCTCTGTTCTTTTAACTATTCTGTTCCTTCTCTTTATCAACGATCTTCGCCAGTCACAATCTTCTTTTCTTCACCATCCTTTGCCGGCGATTCTACCCTTCATATTACCTCTTTCTTCTCCTCACGGCCTTCATATGCTACCCGAAATCAGTCTCGTAGCACTCTTTCCTCAACTCTCAACTCCAGTTTACAGAGAGCAGCTTAGTCAAATTTAATTATCTCCAAGACACAGGTTCTGGTTATTTCATTATATCCTTCTCATCCTGATAGACCTATTGTCTTAAAAATACTATCCTCTTAATTCTATAAGCATATTAGGTTCTCAGATAGCCTCTAACTTTTCTTGAAAGAGTCATATAATGCAAAGTTTTAAAACTGCATTCAAGAAACCGGGAGCTCTGATTCCTTTTTCTCATTGATTTCCCATTTCTAAGTTACTGCAAGCCTTAAAAGGTTTTATCCATCCCTGCCTAAAATACTGCCTCGCTATACAGTATCGGTGTAGAGATTTGTAGCTCGTGGATTGGTCGGCGCAGTGGCTTCTTCTTTCTCTCTATCTCCAGACTCTGGATCTCTCTTCTCCATTCTATCTTCCCTAAACATTACTACTTTTCTTCCTTCAAACAGTTGATCTCTCGTCATCTCATGGTCTATTCCTGCATGTTTCTCGGACATCATTACTCTATTCTTTCAGCATTTTCCTTGCTTACTGTTTATCATTTTGTTATTTCTGCCTTGTCCTGAAACTTATTCTTATTCTTGTTCTCAGTGTTTTCTAGGTGCCCGACCCTGATGGAGGCAATTTTCTTTGCTTGTCTTAGTGTCACACTCATAAGAGAATTGTGTTTATGTAGCCTAAAGTTTTCGTCCTCTACCTGTGATAACAGAGGGCCTAGACTCTATTCCAGAACTGCATAGATATTAAATTGCATAATCCACCCGCTGGGTGAGCAAGTTAGAATTTTCATGCTACTCTGAAGCCCCCAGCAATGGATAAGTTGGTGGCATAAACGGAATCTTCCTGTAAAGCTTTGAGACAAAACCTTTTTAATCACCGAAAAGCTAGAGACAAAATATATCCCATATGAACATGAGAAAAGCCAATTATAGAAAAGAAGACGTATAGTTTAACTTATCTTTCCTTAACACTGTTAATTTTACAGGGGCCAGGAGTTCCTCTGTCACTGTGGAATGTTTATATCGACAGAGACGGCTGAATTAGAAGTACATCGCCTTCCACCTTTCAATGTTGTTGATTGCGACAGCGGTGGTTATGCTGCCTGCGGCCTTTACTGCATTGGAGAAGTAAGTTATTGCTCTTTTTTCATTTTTACTGATGGTGTAAATAATCGAAATTAATATCATACCAGAGTTAATATATATGAGCTCCATATATTTTTTAAGCAATGGTGTCTCTCGTAGTCAATGAAGCACCGAAATCAATATCATACCAGAGTTAAAATATATGAACTCCATATATTTTTTGAGCAAAGGTGTCTCGTGGTCAATGAGCACCAGCGTCATGTCGTCTACTTGTAGCGAAATAATGAAACTAATATACATTACATATACTTTTAATTGACAATCTTTTATGTTTCATGATAAGTACTTTTATAATATGAATAATAAAATAAATGAGAGAATGACATCCTCTTCTTCCTGTGGTTTCTTCCGTTTGCTAAATTCTATAATTAGGGTTATAATTAGTCTGTTCCTCAGTTTCCAAGTATGTGTGTATATTTATCTAAGGGTATATGTTCCTTCATAATAATAATAATAATAATAATAATAATAATAATAATAATAATAAGAGGGACCTCCGTAGCGTGGCGATAGAATGGTTTGGGAGGCGACGAACCTGCTTTTGAGCTAAGAGCGGTGTGATAGGAAAGGCATCAAGGAATAATTCCCCAGCTCCAGTCTGTATGTGTCCACCTCCAAATGGGAACTAATAGTGACAGAAAACATAATAATAATAATAATAATAATAATAATAATAATAATAATAATATAATAATAATAATAATAATAATAATAATAATAATAATAATAATAATGATCATAATAATAATAATTATAATAATAATAATAATAATAATAATAATCAATAATCATAATAATAATAATAATAATAATAATAATAATAATAATAATAATAATAATAATAATAATAATAATAATAATAATAATAATAATAATAACAAATGTAGTCAAAGAAAGATAAATAAAATAAAAAAAAACAGCTATATAAGCAATATAGCAAATAAGCTTTATTTACAAACCCATACTCTAATATAATAATTATTTCCTTTCACAACTTTCTTTAATTTATTAATTTTGTGCATTTAGCCAATACAGGTCACTCCCGATATTCCATTAAATTCTAACTTTCTTTTAACAGTGGGAATACATCTTTAACAATGGTGGTCTTGACATGGAGAATCCTCTGACTGGAGTTACCATGGGACAAGAAAGTTGTAATAACCTTGTTAACTGGCATAGCATGCCCAACCTGGACCCAACAAATGTAAGTAATACATAATTATATAATCTTGTGTCATCATTTAATCTTCCACAGGCTTTGAGACAAATCTCTTTCTAATTCCTTTATAACTCAGAGTCCTAGACCTAACAAAGACAATTCTCTTTCCAAAATCTTCATTAATAATACTCTTATAGCTTTGCCTCTTATATCTCTCACAGTCTTAGAACTGTGGCAATTCTCTTTCCAAAATCTTCAATAACAATACCCTTATAGCTGTACCTCTTATATCTCTCACAGTCTTAGAAATGTGAGAGATATATCTCTCTAAGCCTTTTATCACCCAAAGACTTAGGACTGTAAGATATAACTCACTTCCCAGATTTATTGCCGAGAGTGTTAGAGTTGTGAGAGAGAAACTTTTATCACAAAGAATGTTAAGACTGCGGGAGAATATTCACTTCCAAACTATTTTATCACCAGCAGTCTTAAGACTGCGACTTAATCTCTTTCCAAGCATGTTATCACCAGCAGTTTCTATTCTCAGTGATATCTCCTAACACTTTTGTCACCAACAAACATTTCCTATGAGAGATGAATCTCTTCTAAGCCAATTATTACCAAACTTCTTATGACCGAGGGGTAATTCTCTTTTTAAGTCTATTATCATCAGCAATCTTGCGACTCTGAGTGATAAATCTCTCTCCAAGCCTTTGTCAGCTGCAGTCTTAGGAATGAAAGATATAAATATCTTTCTTATTGTTTCAGCACTCAAAGTCTTAGGCCTAAGGGATATGATTCTCTTTCCAATCTTTTTTATTAACAACATTTCGTAGGACAGCTTATAATTGTGAGAAATATATCATTCTGACTCATTTATCGATCATAATTCTAGAATACTGAGAAAAGTCTCTATCAGACCTGCTTATCAACGAAAATCACAGGACTGTGAAAAATAAATATCTTTCGAAGACTTTTATCGCATTCCGACTGAGAGATGAATATATTCTTATTTCTTTCTAGCCTTCTTTTTATTATAACCAAAAGCTTACTAACCGTTGAATAATGACGTAAATAAATTTTCAACCTCTTTATCAACAAAACTTTTGTGACTGTAAGAAATATATTATCTCTTTATAAGCCTTTTATCAAATGCTGTCCTAGGATGGCGAGAGATAAATCTCTTACCTAGCCTATTTATCATCGAAAACCTGGGGACTTCGAGAGGAAAATATCATTCTAAACCTTTTGCCATCTGCATTCCAAGGATTAAGATAAATAAATATCTTTCTAAGCCTTTCATCACAAACAGTCTTATGCCTATATGAGATATATCTGTTTTTACTCTTGAGCACCTGCAGACATAGAACTTAAGGAGATCGATCTCCTTCCAACCTCGTTTCTATTGACAATCTTATGACTGTGAGACAACCACTTTCTAACACTTTTAGTACCAATAGTCTTAGGACTGTGAAGGAAAATATCTTTCTGAACATTTTCCTCACTAACAACCTTGGTTCTGTGAGAGATGAAGCTTTTTCTATGCCTTTTATCAATAATCTATCCTAGGATCGTGTGATAAATATCTCATTTTATGGTTTCTATCACCAACAGCAGTAGAGCTGTGGAACATGAATCCTTCCTGCCAAAAATGTTAAGACTATGAAAGATAAATCTCAGTCTAAGCCTTTAATCACCAAATTCCTAATTCATTAATCGGCAACAGGCCAAGGACTGCAAGAGATTAATCTCTAACTCTTTTAGCACTCAAAGTCTTAGAATTATGACACACAAAACTGTCTATTTAGAATCCACAATCTTTGTTATAAGACTTTGTAATTATTCCCAACCTCTCTATCAACAAAAATATCTTGACTGTCATCTAACCCAATTATCAATGGCAGTCATAGGAATGTGAGAGACATATTTTTTAAACCTTTTATCATCAACAGTCTTATTACTCTCATTGATGACTCTAATTTTTTAATCACCACAATTATCAGACTGGGCAAGATAAATCTCTTATAACTCAGAGATTGAGTCTATTACTAAGCCTTTCCTCACTAACAGTATTAAGACTATGATATATGAATCTTGTCCACAACTTTTTAGCATCAGCAATTTTGGGAATGTGAGTGATAAATATCTAAGCTATTATCACCAAAATCTCTGAACTATCTGAGATACACTACTTCTGATCCTTTATCACTTTCAGTCTAAGGACCGCAAGATGTAGTCACCGTGGCTCAAGCGGTAGCGTCCACGACTCTGAGGCGTGGTGTGATTATATCTATAATCAAGTTTGAGTCAATAATATATAGTAAAATTTAAAATAATTACACACATGCGACCACACTGTCTCCTTGTAGCTCTATTGTCTTCAGTTGAAGTTTATTTCTAAGGCCCGATTTCTCAAACAGTGTAAACCTAGGATACCATATTGTTAGTTAGCTAGAAACACACAAACGGATTTCATAAACGCATCTGACGCGGTTCTGTGTATAACTAGGATCCAGCAAGAGATGCTAGCCATACACAGAACTGTGTTAAATGTGTTTATGAAATCCATTTGCTTGTGTCTAGCTAACTAACAATATGGTATCCTAGGTTTACACTGTTTAAGAAATCGGGCCAATGTTGTAATGACCCCTGGGAAAGTTGGAAAAGAAAGAAGAAAAAGTCCCAACAATTGGGATACTACCCTTTAGCCAGAAGGGATCAAAACTTATTCAAATCTTGAGATATGCAAAGGTTACAGGACGATTACATCTGCCAAAGAACAAGTCCCAGCCCTTGGTAGAAAAAGGAGTCCGTGACGTAAAACCGAAACAAACAAACTTATAATATGTTAATAAAATATTAATATGACCTGATGACGCAAAGCAGATAGATCCTGCTGAATTAAAAAAAAATAGATAAAGTAGAACTCATATTCTCATACACGGTAACAACAGCTATCTTCAAATCTATAAACAGGTTGAATGAATGCAAGGCATAAAAGCACTACAATCAATGATTGAAAAAATGTTCAAAAATGAAAATTAATTCGCTTATCCAGTATGACATTGCATGTTCTTACCGAGTGGGAAGAGTACAGATGTGTATGAGACTGCTTAATTTTACCTACTTAACAGAGGTACACAACACCTACCCTTCAACAGGTTGCTTGAGGTTTACCATGAAAGTTTTGGTGTTTCTTTCTCTCGTCGCCCTAGCATGGTAAGTAGATGCTCGTTCGCTTAACATGCATATGGTGCTCCCTAGAGAGCTCTTAAATGTTTCTCAGACTGCATTTTCAAATTGTACTTCATATAGCTGTTGCAAGATCTTTTCCTACTTTGTGAATAAATGCTCTTAATTTTGTTTTCTCAAAGTAAATAAGAATATGCTTCAGAGTTCAGCATGTAATGATGTGATTATTATGGCACGAATCAGAATTTTCTCAGTTTTGCAAATTACGAAAGTGTTTTATATAAGTGGATTTAAATATTACAAACCTTAACCACTTAAAATGTGCTTTACATAGCAGATCCCAGAATTTCTTCTAGTTTGCACCCCAATATGCTCTTTATTAACCTTGATCCTGTTCCTCAGTCTTTTCCCCTCTGTAACCGTATGCCTTACCTTATCCTTTCTTCACGCAAAGTTCATAAGGTTCTTCGCTCGCTAAACACGAACAAGGCATCTGGTCCCGATGCTATCCCTGCAAGGTTCCTTAAGGAGTTTGCAGATGAACTGGCTCCCGTGCTTTGCCATCTTTTTCGCCTCATTCTGTCAACCAGTATCTATCCTTCATCTTGGAAGCATGCTCTAGTTCAGCCTGTTCCTAAGAAGGGTGACCGCTCTATTCCTTCTAACTACCGACCTATTGCCCTATCCTCCTCTATTGCTAAAGTTTTCGAAACATTGCTCAATGCTCACTTCTTGAAACGCCTTGAATATAACTCACTTATCTCCGATAACCAGTACGGCTTCCGCAAGGCAAGATCCACCGGTGATCTCCGGTCCTATCTTACTCATGTATGGTCATCTTCTCTGAGGAACTATGGGGAATCCTTTGTCGTCACCCTTGATATCTCTAAGGCTTTTGACAGAGTCTGGCACAAGGCTCTGTTGACCAAACTCTCTGCCTACTGCTTTACCCCTTCTTTCTGTTCTCTGATTTCCAGTTTTCTTACTGACCGTTCTATATCTGTAGTTGTTGATGGTGCGACATCTAGCCCTTTCTCTGTTACCAGTGGTGTTCCACAGGGCTCTGTTCTTTCACCTACTCTCTTCCTTCTCTTCATCAATGATCTACAATCCCCATCTTCCTCTCTTCTTCATGCCTTTGCTGATTATTCTACCCTTCACTTTTCCTCTGCCTTTTCTTCACAACCTTCATCTGTTACTCGTAATCAATCTCGCATCACTCTTTCTTCTACACTTAACTCCGATTTGCAGAGAGTATCTGAGTGGGGCACTCAAAATTTAGTTAAATTCAATGCCTCCAAGACACAGTTTCTGGCTATCTCTTTATCTTCTTCTCCTCCTGATAACCCTGTTGTCTTCGAAACTAATGAAATTTACCCACTTAACTCTATCAATATATTAGGAATCCATATAGCCTATAACTTGTCTTGGAGGAATCACATAATCCAAATTTCTAAATCTTCATCCAAAAAATTGGGGGTTTTGTTTCGTTTTCGTCATTACTTTTCCTCTTTGCAGTTACTTAGAATTTACAAAGGTCTTATCCGCCCCTGCTTAGAATACTGCTCACTAATCTGAGGTGCTTCTTCCTTTACTTATCTTCTTGATAGGGTTGAATCTAAGGCAGTCAGACTCATTAATGATCCTTCTCTTACTTCTAACCAGGAGTCTCTCTCTCTTCACCGTAAGGTATCTTCCCTTTCGCTTTTCTATCGCTACTACTTCCATCGCTGCTCTGATGAGTTGGCGAGTTGCATCCCTCCTCCACTGCCGAGGCCGCGTAACACTAGCTAAGGGGTCTCATCTCACAGGTACTGTGTGGAGATTTGTGGCTCGCGGATTGGTCAGTGCAGCGACTACTTCTTCCCATCTACCTCCAGACTCTGGAACTCTCTTCCTCCTTCTGTCTTTCCTAATTCTTATGACCTTTCATCCTTCAAAAAGCAGATCTATCGTCATCTCAGAGCCTAGTCCTCCATATCTCTGGGTCCTCTGTACATTGACTGTTTTTTTTTGTCTGTCGTTTTCCTTTGTGTGACATTACCTCATCTCTTCCTTGCCCTTAACCTTTTTCTTTTCCTTCGTCTTGGTATTTTCTCGTGCCCGAGCCTTTATTGATGAGGGCAGTTTCTGCCTGTCCCCGGTGTCACACTCTTAAAAAAAAAAAAGCTCTAGATTTTTCTTCAAGTAGCAGTTCAAAAGAAGAAGAAGAAGAAGAAGAAGAAGAAGAAGAAGAAGAAGAAGAAGAAGAAGAAGAAGAAGAAGAAGAAGAAGAAGAAGAAGAAGAAGAAGAAGAAGAAGAAGAAGAAGAAGAAGAAGAAGAAGAAGAAGAAGAAGAAGAAGAAGAAGAAGAAGTATGTGACATTTGTTTTATAAAACTTACACCATTTGAGAAAGGAGCTTAACTTACACAGTTCTTATTAAGTCAATAAAAAAAAAGGAATGGAAAGCTTCAACAAGAATTTAGTAAGCTAGGTAAGATATCCCTAGATTTTTCCAGACTGCATCTCGTAGCCTCTTGATATGCATCTAAAATCAGAGGCCCAACACTCTATTTCTGACTCATTTTACAGCTAGAAATTGTTGCTCTGGTCAAATTTGCAAGTCTAAAGCTTTCTTTCTTAGAAGGCAACATGATGCCCTGAAATCTTCTTCTTAGCCAAAACTGCTCTCCAAAAACTTATGTAACTTAAGTTTTTCCTTTCTCATGCAACCTGACAGTTCTATAGCTTGCTGTTCCACTGACACAGCCACTCTCTTTGGCTCTCATTTTTCTGCTAATTCTTCCATAAGTAATTCCAGCATTCCCGAACTTGCAATTTAACCCTCTCTAACTCAGTGCCCTCTCCCTTTCTTTCTAAACTCAAAAGTTCGTAGAGGCTTTTCGCTCTCTGAAGATGAGGACACGATGGGATCCTTGTATATTCTTTAAGGTGTTTGCAGATGATATGGCTCCCGTGCTTTGCAGTTTTTTCACCTCATTCTCTTAACAATTATCTATCATTCATCTTAGAAGCCCGCTCTAGTTCAGCCAGTCCCTTGGAAGGGTGACCATTCTATTTCTTTGAACTACCGACCAATTGCTCTAACTTCTACTATAGCTAAGCTCAATTCTCACTTCTTGAAGAATCTTTAATCTAACTCTCTAATTTGATAACCAGAAGGGCTTCCAAAAGGCAAGGTCCATTGGTGACTTGCCCTATCTCACACATGTAAGGTCATATTATCATAAGAAACACTGAGGAATCCTCTGTTGTCACCCTTGATATATCTCTCAGTTGATAGAATGTGGCACAAGGCTCTGTTAGCCATACTGCCTCCTTATAGCTCCACCCCTTCTCTCTGTTCTTTGATTTCCAGTTTTCTTTTAGATAGTTTTATATCTTTGGTTATTGATGGTGCAACATCTAGTTCCATCTCAATTATCAGCGGTGATCCACAGGGTTCTGTTCTTTTAACTATTCTGTTCCATCTCTTCATCAAAGATCTTCGCCAATCGCAATCTTCTTTTCTTCACCATCCTTTTCCGACGATTCTACCCTTCATATTGCCTATTCCTTCTCTTCACGGCCTTCATATGCTACCCAAAAGCAGTCTCGTAGCACTCTTTCCTCAACTCTCAACTCCAATTTACAGAGAGCAGCTTAGTCATATTTAATTATCTCCAAGACACAGGTTCTGTTTATTTCATTATCTCCTTCTTATCCTGATAGACCTATGGTCTTAAAAATAGTATCCTCTTAATTATATAAGCATATTAGGTTCTCAGATAGCCTCTAGCTTTTCTTGAAGGAGTCATATATTTCAAATTTCTAAAACTGCATTCAAGAAACCGGGAGCTCTGATTCTTTTTTCATTCATTTCCCTTTTCTAAGTAACTGAAAGCCTTAACAGGCTTTATCCATATCTGCCATAAAAATATTATCCATATCTGCCTAAAATACTGCCTCGTTATACAGGATCGGTGTAGAGATTTGTAGCTCGTGGACTGATCGACGCAGTGGCTTCTTCTTTCTCTCTACCTCCAGACTCTGGATCTCTCTTCTCCATTCTATCTTCCCTAAACATTATTACTTTTCTTCCTTCAAACAGTTGATCTCTCGTCATCTCATGGTCTATTCCTGCATATTTCTCGGACATCATTACTCTATTCTTTCAGCATTTTCCTTGCTTTCTGTTTATCATTTTGTTATTTCTGCCTTGTCCTGAAACTTATTCTTATTCTTGTTCTCAGTGTTTTCTAGGTGCCCGACCCTGATGGAGGCAATTTTCTTTGCTTGTCCTAGTGTCACACTCATAAGAGAATTGTGTTTATGTAGCCTAAAGCTTTCGTCCTCTACCTCTGATAACAGAGGGCCTAGACTCTATTTCAGAACTGCATAGATATTAAATTGCATAATCCACCCACTGGGTGAACAAGTTAGAATTTTCATGCTACTCTGAAGCCCCCAGCAATGGATAAGTTGGTGGCATAAACGGAATCTTCCTGTAAAGCTTTGAGCCAAAACCTTTTTAATCACCGAATAGCTAGAGACAAAGCATATCCCATATGAACATGAGAAAAGCTAATTATAGAAAAGAAGACGTATAGTTTAACTTATCTTTCCTTAACACTGTTGATTTTACAGGGGCCAGGAGTTCCTCTGTCACTGTGGAATGTTTATATCGACAGAGACGGCTGAGTTAGAAGTACATGGCCTTCCACCTTTCAATGTTGATTGCGACATCGGTGGTTATGCTGCCTGCGGCCTTTACTGCATTGGAGAAGTAAGTTATTGCTCTTTTTTCATTTTTACTGATGGTGTAAATAATCGAAATTAATATCATACCAGAGTTAATATATATGAGCTCCATATATTTTTTAAGTAATGGTGTCTCTCGTAGTCAATGAAGCACCGAAATCAATATCATACCAGACTTAAAATATATGAACTCCATATATTTTTTGAGCAAAGGTGTCTCTTGTGGTCAATGAGCACCAGCGTCATGTCGTCTACTTGTAGCGAAGTAATGGAACTAATATACATTAGATATACTTTTAATTGACAATCTTTTATGTTTCATGATAAGTACTTTTATAATATGAATAATAAAATATATGAAAGACATCCTCTTCTTCCTGTGGTTTCTTTCGTTTGCTAAATTTTATAATTAGGGTTATAATTAGTCTGTTCGTCAGTTTTCAAGTATGTGTATATATATTTATCTAAGGGTATATGTTCCTTCATGATAATAATAATAATAATAATAATAATAATAATAATAATAATAATAATAATAATAATAATAATAATAATAATAATAATAATAATAAGAAGGCATGCACTCAGCGTAAGGATTACATCTGCCAAAACAAGTCCTTCGCAAGAAGGCAACCGTCCTAGCCCTTGGTTGATAAGGGAGTCCGTAACGTAAAACCGGAACAAACCGGAACAAATAATAATAATAATAATAATAATAATAATAATAATAATAATAATAAGAAGAAGAAGAAGAAGAAGAAGAAGAACAACAACAACAACAACAAC
This sequence comes from Halocaridina rubra, assembly GCA_037179515.1. Taxonomy (NCBI): domain Eukaryota; kingdom Metazoa; phylum Arthropoda; class Malacostraca; order Decapoda; family Atyidae; genus Halocaridina; species Halocaridina rubra. The sequence continues at coordinate 35,822 of JAXCGZ010022877.1, forward strand.
AACAACAAATATAGTCAAAGAAAGATAAATAAAATAAAAAACAGCTATATAAGCAATATAGCAAATAAGCTTTATTTAAACCCCATAATCTAGTATAATAATTATTTCCTTTCACAACTTTCTTTAATTTATTAATTTTGTGCATTTAGCCAATAAATTCTAACTTTCTTTTAACAGTGGGAATACATTTTTAACAATGGTGGTCTTGACATGGAGAATCCTCTGACCGGAGTAACCATGGGACAAGAAAGTTGTAATAACCTTGTTAACTGGCATAGCATGCCCAACCTGGACCCAACAAATGTAAGCGTTACAATATTATATAATCTTGTGTCATCATTTAATCTTCCACAGGTTACGAGATATATCTCTTTCTAATTCCTTTATAACGCAGAGTTCTAGACCTAAGAAAGACAATTATCTTTCCAACCTCTTCATTTATAATACTCTTATAACTGTGCCTATTATATCTCTCACAGTCTTAGAACTGTGACAATTCTCTTTCCAAAATCTTCATTAATAATACTCTTATAGCTGTGCCTCTTATATCTCTCAAAGTCTTAGAACTGTGAGAGAGATATCTTTCTAAGCCTTTTATCACCCAAAGACTTAGGACTGTACTATGATATAAATCACTTCCCAATCTTATTGCCGAGAGTGTTAGTGTTGTGAGAGAGAAATGTTTTATCACCAAGAATGTTAAGACTGCTGGAGAATATTCACTTTCAAACTATTTTATCACCAGCAGTCTTAAGACTGCGACTTAATCTCTTTCCAAGCATGTTATCACCGCCAGTTTCTATTCTCAGTAATATCTCCTAACACTTTTGTCACCAAAAAAAATTTCCTAAGAGAGATGAATCTCTTCTAAGCCTATTATTACCAAACTTCTTATGACTGTGAGAGGTAATTCCCTTTTTAAGTCCATTATCATCAGCAATCTTGCGACTATGAGTGATAAATCTCTCTCTAATCCTTTGTCAGTTGCAGGCTTAGGAATGAAAGAGATAAATATCTTTCTTATTGTTTCAGCACTCAGAGTCTTAGGCCTAAGGGATATGATTCTCTTTCCAATCTTTTTTATTAAGAACATTTCGTAGGACAGCTTATAATTGTGAGAAATATATCATTTTGACTCATTTATCGATCATAACTCTAGAATACTGAGAAAAGTCTTATCAAACCTGTTTATCAACGAAAATCACAGGACTGTGAAAAATAAATATCTTTCGAAGACTTTTATCGCATTCCGACTGAGAGATGAATATATTCCTATTTCTTTCTAGCCTTCTTTTTATTATAACCAAAAGCTTACTAACCGTTGAATAATGACGTAAATAAATTTCCAACCTCTTTATCAACAAAACTTTTGTGACTGTAAGAAATATATTATCTCTTTATAAGCCTTTTATCAAATGCTGTCCTAGGATGGCGAGAGATAAATCTCTTACCTAGCCTATTTATCATCGAAAACCTGGGGACTTCGAGAGGAAAATATCATTCTAAACCTTTTGCCATCTGCATTCCAAGGATTAAGATAAATAAATATCTTTCTAAGCCTTTCATCACAAACAGTCTTATGCCTATATGAGATATATCTGTATATACTCTTGAGCACCTGCAGACTTAGAACTTAAGGAGATCGATCTCCTTCCAACCTCGTTTCTATTGACAATCTTATGACTGTGAGACAACCACTTTCTAACACTTTTAGTACCAATAGTCTTAGGACTGTGAAGGAAAATATCTTTCTGAACATTTTCCTCACTAACAACCTTGGTTCTGTTAGAGATGAAGCTTTTTCTATGCCTTTTATCAATAATCTATCCTAGGATCGTGGGATAAATATCTCATTTTATGGTTTCTATCACCAACAGCAGTAGAGCTGTGGAACATGAATCCTTCCTACCAACAATGTTAAGACTATGAAAGATAAATCTCAGTCTAAGCCTTTAATCACCAAATTCCTAATTCATTAATCGGCAACAGGCCAAGGACTGCAAGAGATTAATCTCCAACTCTTTTAGCACCCAAAGTCTTAGAATTATGACAGACAAAACTCTCTATTTAGAATCCGCAGTCTTTGTTATAAGACTTTGTAATTATTCCCAACCTATCAACAAAAATATCTTGACAGTTATCTAACCCAATTATTAATGGCAGTCATAGGACTGTGAGAGACATATATTTTTTAAACCTTTTATCATCAACAGTCTTATTACTTTCATTGATGACTCTCTTTCTATTTTTTTAATCACCAAAATCTTCAGACTGGGCGAGATGAATCTCTTATAACTCTGAGATTAAGTCTGTTACTAAGCCTTTCCTCACTAACAGTATTAAGACTATGATATATGAATCTTGTCCACATTTTTTTAGCATCAGCAATTTTGGGAATGTGAGTGATAAATATCTAAGCTATTATCACCAAAATCTCTGAACTATCTGAGATACACTATTTCTGATCCTTTATCACTTTCGGTCTAAGTACCGCAAGATGTAGTCACCGTGGCTCAAGCGGTAGCGTCCGCGACTCTGAGGCGTCAGGTCGAAGGTTCGCGCCCCGTCACGGACTGAGGTTAGTAAGGGCATGCACTCAGGGTAACGATTACATCTGCCAAAACAAGTCCTTTGCAAGAAGGCATCTGTCCTAGCCCTTAGTAGAAAAGGGAGTTCGAGACGTAAAACCGAATCAATCATCATCATGACAAATGAAACACAAGTTGATTTCAAAAATCAAACCTGGCTTTTCTACCATAAAAAGTGAAAATTCAGTGATAAGAACATAATTAATGTAGGAGTTGATACAACAGAACAGAGGATGTGTCTAAAATTCAGACCTGTCATATTGCTCATTACAAGTCTTACAAATTATGACAGAAATTCAGACTGTCTAAAGAACTACTAGAACAACTTCAAGTTGACTGTTATGAGAAAACTTATATACATATGTGTCATAAATAATCAGAATTTTTCTAAAGATAAATCCTGAATTAATAAGTAGAAAATATTTAGTACAACAGAGTATTTCTAATAACAACTTAAGAACAGAAAAACTAGAAATAAAATTACTTTCCTTAGGCCCACACACTTCACATATTTAAACATTATAATAACTTCTATTTACCGTGACTCAAACGGTAGCGTCCGCGACTCTGAGGCGTCAGGTCGAGGGTTCGCGCCCCGTCACGGTCTGAGGTTAGCAAGGGTATGCACTCAGGGTAACGATTACATCTGCCAAAAAAGTCCTTCGCAAGAAGGCAACCGTCCTAGCCCTTAGTAGAAAAGGGAGTCCGTGACGTAAAACCGGAACAACAAACAATAATTTATATTACAATAATTTCTGTAGTCCTGCCATGGAACAATGATTAAGATCAAAAGCTCAAAACTTGTAAACTTTGTACACTTGTTTATATACAGTAACACAAATACCTATCCTTATTTTGTTCAGTTAAATTTTAATCACCTGATCTAATAAAATGTCTTTTGACAGGTTCACAATAACTACATGTTATGCGGGGGACCATGGGAGTGGGACGGTGAAGAGAGCAAAGACAAACTTTGTTGCAACGATGGAGTCTTTCCTAACAACTGCAGGACCTAACAATCACAGAGGTTGCTAAAGAGGAAGAAATTACTGTTTTACGGTGTCATTAAAAGTCTTAAACCTTCTTTTTTACATCATATTTTCGATTCCAATGAGGATAAACGCCATGAGAGAAAAGGGTTTTCAAAATAGAGCTTCATTAGAAATGTCCTTTTCACTCTAACTTCGCCTAATCTTTTTGAAAAAAAAAATGGTCAGAAAATCAGGTTTTGAGAGGAAATTAGTAAAGTCATACAGGATGTGTGTACATCAGGTACATGAGCAAGTAAAGATTTGAGTCTGGCATCACTTCCAAGTTATTGGATTATGGTACATAACATATGCCAGTAAAAGCACTTATTGGCTGCTGTCGATAAACATTAAACAGTGTAAGTATTGCACAGGAAGATGGATAACTGGGTATGGCTGCCCACCTGAATACACCAGTACTACAGATATCCTGAATTCTGGACATCGTTTCTAGAGCAAATAGTAGTAAACTAGTAACTGTGAATACTAATTACTATAAATGACCTAAAACAATAATCTTTGTTGGGAATAAAGCATATAATCTATGAATCACCACTGCCTTC
>JAXCGZ010022877.1:42500-52500 GCA_037179515.1 Halocaridina rubra
CCGATTTCTCAAACAGTGTAAACCTAGGATACCATATTGTTAGTTAGCTAGAAACACACAAACGGATTTCATAAACGCATCTGACGCGGTTCTGTGTATAACTAGGATCCAGCAAGAGATGCTAGCCATACACAGAACGGTGTTAAATGTGTTTATGAAATCCATTTGCTTGTGTCTAGCTAACTAACAATATGGTATCCTAGGTTTACACTGTTTAAGAAATTGGGCCAATGTTGTAATGACCCCTGGGAAAGTTGGAAAAGAAAGAAGAAAAAGTCCCAACAATTGGGATACTACCCTTTAGCCAGAAGGGATCAAAACTTATTCAAATCTTGAGATATGCAAAGGTTACAGGACGATTACATCTGCCAAAGAACAAGTCCTTCGCAAGAAGGCAACCGTCCTAGCCCTTGGTAGGAAAGGGAGTCCGTGAAGTAAAACCGAAACAAACAAACTTATAATAAGTCAATAAAATATTAATATGACCTGATGACGCAAAGCAGATAGATCTTGCTGAATTAAAAAAAATAGATAAAGTAGAACTCATATTCTCATACACGGTAACAACAGCTATCTTCAAATCTATAAACACGTTGAATGAATGCGAGTCATAAAAGCACTACAATCAATGACTGAAAAAAAGTTCATAAATGAAAATTAATTCGTTTATCCAGTATGACATTGCATGTTCTTACCGAGTGGGAAGAGTACAGCTGTGTATGAGACTGCTTAATTTTACCTACTTAACAGAGGTACACAACACCTACCCTTCAACAGGTTGCTTGAGGTTTACCATGAAAGTTTTGGTGTTTCTTTCTCTCGTCGCCCTAGCATGGTAAGTAGATGCTCATTCGCTTAACATGCATATGGTGCTCCCTAGAGAGCTCTTAAATGTTTCTCAGACTGCATTTTCAAATTGTACTTCATATAGCTGTTGCAAGATCTTTTCCTACTCTGCAAATAAATGCTCTTAATTTTGTTTTCTCAAAGTAAATAAGAATATGCTTCAGAGTTCATCATGTAATGATGTGATTATTATGGAACGAATCAGATTTTTCTCAGTTTTGCAAATTACGAAAGTTATTTATATAAGTGGATTTAAATATTACAAAGTTTAACCACTTAAAATGTGCTTTACATAGCAGATTCCAGAATTTCCTCTAGTTTGCACCCCAAAATGCTCTTTATCAACCTTGATCCTGTTCCTCAGTCTTTTCCCCTCTCTAACCCTATGCCCTCCCTTATCCTTTCTTCACGCAAAGTTCATAAGGTTCTTCGCTCGCTAAACATGAACAAGGCAACTGGTCCCAATGGTATCCCTGCAAGGTTCCTTAAGGAGTTTGCAGATGAACTGGCTCCAGTGTTTTGCCGTCTTTTTCGCCTCATTCTGTCAACCAGTATCTATCCTTCATCTTGGAAGCATGCTCTAGTTCAACCTGTTCCTAAGAAGGGTGACCGCTCTATTCCTTCTAACTACCGACCTATTGCCCTAACCTCCTCTATTGCTAAAGTTTTCGAAACATTGCTCAATGCTCACTTCTTGAAACGCCTTGAATCTAACTCACTTATCTCCGATAACCAGTACGGCTTCCGCAAGGCAAGATCCACCGGTGATCTCCTGTCCTATCTTACTCATGTATGGTCATCTTCTCTGAGGAACTATGGGGAATCCTTTGTTGTCGCCCTTGATATCTCTAAGGCTTTTGACAGAGTCTGGCACAAGGCGTTGTTGACCAAACTCTCTGCCCATAGCTTTACCCCTTCTCTCTGTTCTCTGATTTCCAGTTTTCTTACTGATCGTTCTATATCTGTAGTTGTTGATGGTGCGTCATCTAGCCCTTTCTCTGTTACCAGTGGTGTTCCACAGGGCTCTGTTCTTTCACCTACTCTCTTCCTTCTCTTCATCAATGATCTTCTACAATCCCCATCTTCCTCTCTTCTTCATGCCTTAGCTGATGATTCTACCCTTCACTTTTCCTCTGCCTTTTCTTCACAACCTTCATCTGTTACTCGTAATCAATCTCGTATCACCCTTTCTTCTACTCTTAACTCCGATTTGCAGAGAGCATCTGAGTGGGGCACTCAAAATTTAGTTAAATTCAATGCTTCCAAGACACAGTTTCTGGCTATCTCTTTATCTTCTTCTCCTCCTGATAACCCTATTGTCTTCGAAACTAATGAAATTTACCCTCTTAACTCTATCAACATATTAGGAATCCATATATCCTCTAACTTGTCTTGGAGGAATCACATAATCCAAATTTCTAAATCTTCTTCCAAAAAATTTGGGGGTTTTGTTTCGTTTTCGTCATTACTTTTCCTCTTTGCAGTTACTTAGAATTTACAAAGGTCTTATCCGCCCCTGCTTAGAATACTGCTCACTCATCTGGGGTGCTTCTTCCTTTACTTCTTGATAGGGTTGAATCTAAGGCAGTCAGACTCATTAATGATCCTTCTCTTACTTCTAACCTGGATTCTCTCTCTCTTCACTGTAAGGTATCTTCCCTTTCGCTTTTCTATCGCTACTACTTCCATTGCTGCTCTGATGAGTTGGCGAGTTGCATCCCTCCTCCACTGCCGAGGCCGCGTAGCACTCGCTAAGCGGCCTCATCTCACAGGTACTGTGTGGAGATTTGTAGCTCGCGGATTGGTCAGTGCAGTGACTGCTTCTTCCCATCTACCTCCAGACTCTGGAACTCTCTTCCTCCTTCTGTTTTTCCTAATTTTTATGACCTTTCATCCTTCAAAAAGCAGAGCTATCGTCATCTCAGAGCCTAGTCCTCCATATCTCTGGGTCCTCTTTACTTTGACTGTTTTTTTCTGTCTGTCGTTTTCCTTTGTGTGACATTACCTCATCTCTTCCTTGCCCTTAACCTTTTTCTTTTCCTTCGTCTTGGTATTTTCTCGTGCCCGGGCCTTTATTGATGAGGGCAGTTTCTGCCTGTCCCCAGTGTCACACTCTTAAAAAAAAACTCTAGATTTTTCTTCAAGTAGCAGTTCAGAAGAAGAAGAAGATGAAGAAGAAGAAGAAGAAGAAGAAGAAGAAGAAGAAGAAGAAGAAGAAGAAGAAGAAGAAGAAGAAGAAGAAGAAGAAGAAGAAGAAGAAGAAGAAGAAGAAGAAGAAGAAGAAGAAGAAGAAGAATATGGAGTATGTGACATCTATTTTTATAAAACTTACACCATTTGAGAAAGGAATTTCACTTACACAGTTCTTATTAAGTCAATAAAAAAAAAGGAATGGAAAGCTTAAACAAGAATTTAGTAAGCTAGGTAAGATATCCCTAGATTTTTCCAGACTGCATCTCGTAGCCTCTTGATTTGCATCTAAAATCAGAGGCCCAACACTCTATTTCTGACTCATTTTACAGCTAGAAATCGGTGCTCTGGTCAAATTTGTAAGTCTAAAGCTTTCTTTCTTAGAAGGCAACATGATGCCCTGAAATCTTCTTCTAAAGATAAATGTTTCTGGTTCTTAGCCAAAACTGCTCTCCAAAAAAGTATATAACTTAAGTTTTTCCTTTCTCATCCGACCTTGCAATTTAACCCTCTCTAACCCTGTGCCCTCTCCCTTTCTTTCTAAACTCAAAGTTCGTAGAGGTTTTTCGCTCTCTGAAGATGAACAGGGCATCCGGACACGATGGGATCCTTGCATATTTGTTAAGGTGTTTGCAGATGATATGGCTCCCGTGCTTTGCAGTTTTTTCACCTCATTCTCTTAACAATTATCTATCATTCATCTTAGAAGCCGCTCTAGCTCAGCCAATTCCTTGGCAGGGTGACCATTCTATTCCTTTGAACTACCGACCAATTGCTCTAACTTCTACTATAGCTAAACTCAATTCTCACTTCTTGGAGAATCTTTAATCTAACTCTCTAATTTGATAACCAGAAGAGCTTCCAAAAGGCAAGATCCATTGGTGACCTGCCCTATCTCACACATGTATGGTCATATTATCATAAGAAACACTGAGGAATCCTCTGTTGTCACCCTTGATATATCTCTCAGTTGATAGAATGTGGCACAAGGCTCTGTTAGCCATACTGCCTCCTTATAGCTCCACCTCTTCTCTCTGTTCTTTGATTTCCAGTTTTCTTTTAGATAGTTTTATATCTTTGGTTATTGATGGTGCAACATCTAGCTCCATCTCAATTATCAGCGGTGATCCATAGGGTTCTGTTCTGTTAACTATTCTGTTCCATCTCTTCATCAACGATCTTTGCCAGTCGCAATCTTCTTCTCTTCACCATCCTTTGCCGGCGATTCTACCCTTCATATTGCCTCTTCCTTCTCTTCACGGCCTTCATATGCTACCCGAAATCAGTCTCGTAGTACTCTTTCCTCAACTCTCAACTCCAATTTACAGAGAGCAGCTTAGTCATATTTAATTATCTCCAAGACACAGGTTCTGGTTATTTCATTATCTCCTTCTCCTCCTGATAGACCTATTGTCTTAAAAATAGTATCATCTTAATTCTATAAGCATATTAGGTTCTCAGATAGCCTCTAACTTTTCTTGAAGGAGTCATATATTTCAAATTTCTAAAACTGCATTCAAGAAACCGGGAGCTCTGATTCTTTTTTCATTGATTTCCCTTTTCTAAGTTACTGAAAGCCTTAACAGGCTTTATCCATATCTACCTAAAATACTGCCTGGCTATACAGTATCAGTGTAGAGATTTGTAGCTCGTGGACTGATCGACGCAGTGGCTTTTTCTTTCTCTCTACCTCCAGACTCTGGATCTCTCTTCTCCAGTCTGCCCTAACTAAATATTATTACCTTTTTTCAAATAGTTTATCTTTCGACATCTCAATACTTAATTCCGCCATATTTCTAGGATTTCATTACTCGGACTATTCTTTCAGCATATTCCTTTTTTACTGTTTATCATTTTCTTATTTATGCCTTGTCCGGAAACTGATACTTATTCTTGTTCTCAAAGTTTTCTTGTAGCCCGGCCCTGATGGAGGCAATTTTCTTTGCTTGTCCTAGTGTCACACTCATAAGAGAATTGTGTTTATGTAGCCTAAAATTTTCGTCCTCTACCTCTGATAACAGAGGGCCTAGACTATTCCAAAACTGCATAGATATTAAATTGCATAATCCACCCACTGGGTGAACAAGTTAGAATATTCATACTACTCTGAAGTCCTCAGCAATGGATAAGTTGGTGGCATAAACGGGATCTTCCTGTAAAGCTTTGAGCCAAAACCTTTTTAATCATCGAAAAGGTAGAGACAAAACATATCCCATATGAACATGAGAAAAGCTAATTATAGAAAAGAAGACGTATAGTTTAACTTATCTTTCCTTAACTCTGTTAATTTTACAGGGGCCAGGAGTTCCTCTGTCACTGTGGAATGTTTATATCTACAGAGACGGCTGAGCTAGAAGTACATCGCCTTCCACCTTTCGATATTGCTGATTGCGACAGCGGTGGTTATGCTGCCTGCGCTCTTCATTGCATTGCAGAAGTAAGTTATTGCTCTTTTTTCTTCTTTACTGATGGTGTAAATAACCGAAATTAATGTCATACCAGAGTCAACCAGAGTCAAAATATATGAGCTCCATATATTTTTTAAGCAATTGTGTCTCTAGTAGTCAATGAAGCACCAGCGTCATGTCGTCTACTTGCAACGAAGTGATGGAACTAATATACATTAGATATACTTTTAATTGACAATCTTTTATGTTTCATGATAAGTGCTTTTGTATCATGAATAATAAAACAAATGAGAGAATGACATCCTCTTCTTCCTGTGGTTTCTTCCGTTTGCTAAATTCTATAATTAGGGCTATAATTTGTCTGTTCCTCAGTTTCCAAGTATGTGTATATATTTATCTAAGGGTATATGTTCCTTCATAATAATAATAATAATAATAATAATAATAATAATAATAATAATAATAATAAAAATAATAATAATAATAATAATAATAATAATAATAATAATAAGAACAACAACAACAACAACAACAACAACAACAAATGTAGTCAAAGAAAGATAAATAAAATTAAAAAAAAAACAGCTATATAAGCAATATAGCAAATAAGCTTTATTTACAACCCCATAATCTAATATAATAATTATTTCCTTTCACAACTTTCTTTAATTTATTAATTTTGTCCATTTAGCCAATACAGGTCACTCCCGATATTCCATTAAATTCTAACTTTCTTTTAACAGTGGGAATACATCTTTAACAATGGTGGTCTTGACATGGAGAATCCTCTGACTGGAGTTACCATGGGACAAGAAAGTTGTAATAACCTTGTTAACTGGCATAGCATGCCCAACCTGGACCCAACAAATGTAAGTAATACATAATTATATAATCTTGTGTCATCATTTAATATTCCACAGGCTTTGAGACAAATCTCTTTCTAATTCCTTTATAACTCAGAGTCCTAGACCTAACAAAGACAATTCTCTTTCCAAAATCTTCATTAATAATACTCTTATAGCTTTGCCTCTTATATCTCTCACAGTCTTAGAACTGTGGCAATTCTCTTTCCAAAACCTTCAACAATAATACCCTTATAGCTGTGCCTCTTATATCTCTCACAGTCTTAGAAATGTGAGAGATATATCTCTCTAAGCCTTTTATCACCCAAAGACTTAGGACTGTAAGATATAACTCACTTCCCAGATTTATTGCCGAGAGTGTTAGAGTTGTGAGAGAGAAACTTTTATCACAAAGAATGTTAAGACTGCGGGAGAATATTCACTTCCAAACTATTTTATCACCAGCAGTCTTAAGACTGCGACTTAATCTCTTTCCAAGCATGTTATCACCAGCAGTTTCTATTCTCAGTGATATCTCCTAACACTTTTGTCACCAACAAACATTTCCTGTGAGAGATGAATCTCTTCTAAGCCTATTATTACCAAACTTCTTATGACCGAGAGGTGATTCTCTTTTCAAGTCAATTATCATCAGCAATCTAGTGACTCTGAGTGATAAATCTCTCTCTAAGCCTTTGTCAGTTGCAGGCTTAGGAATGAAAGAGATAAATATCTTTCTTATTGTTTCAGCACTCAAAGTCTTAGGCCTAAGGGGATATGATTCTCTTTCCAATCTTTTTTATTAACAACATTTCGTAGGACAGCTTATAATTGTGAGAAATATATCATTCTGACTCATTTATCGATCATAATTCTAGAATACTGAGAAAAGTCTCTATCAAACCTGCTTATCAACGAAAATCACTGGACTGTGAAAAATAAATATCTTTCGAAGACTTTTATCGCATTCCGACTGAGAGATGAATATCTTCCTATTTCTTTCTAGCCTCTTTTTATTATAACCAAAAGCTTACTAACCGTTGAATAATGACGTAAATAAATTTCCAACCTCTTTATCAACAAAACTTTTGTGAGTGTAAGAAATATATTATCTCTTTATAAGCCTTTTATCAAATGCTGTCCTAGGATGGCGAGAGATAAATCTCTTACCTAGCCTATTTATCATCGAAAACCTGGGGACTTCGAGAGGAAAATATCATTCTAAACCTTTTGCCATCTGCATTCCAAGGATTAAGATAAATAAATATCTTTCTAAGCCTTTCATCACAAACAGTCTTATGCCTATATGAGATATATCTGTTTTTACTCTTGAGCACCTGCAGACATAGAACTTAAGGAGATCGATCTCCTTCCAGCCTCGTTTCTATTGACAATCTTATGACTGTGAGACAACCACTTTCTAACACTTTTAGTACCAATAGTCTTAGGACTGTGAAGGAAAATATCTTTCGGAACATTTTCCTCACTAACAACCTTGGTTCTGTTAGAGATGAAGCTTTTTCTATGCCTTTTATCAATAATCTATCCTAGGATCGTGTGATAAATATCTCATTTTATGGTTTCTATCACCAACAGCAGTAGAGCTGTGGAACATGAATCCTATTCTAATTTATTGTTTCCTACCAAAAATGTTAAGACTATGAAAGATAAATCTCAGTCTAAGCCTTTAATCACCAAATTCCTAATTCATTAATCGGCAACAGGCCAAGGACTGCAAGAGATTAATCTCTAACTCTTTTAGCACTCAAAGTCTTAGAATTATGACACACAAAACTCTCTATTTAGAATCCACAGTCTTTGTTATAAGACTTTGTAATTATTCCCAACCTCTCTATCAACAAAAATATCTTGACTGTCATCTAACCCAATTATCAATGGCAGTCATAGGACTGTGAGAGACATATTTTTTAAACCTTTTATCATCAACAGTCTTATTACTTTCATTGATGACTCTAATTTTTTAATCACCACAATTATCAGACTGGGCAAGATAAATCTCTTATAACTCTGAGATTAAGTCTCTTACTAAGCCTTTCCTCACTAACAGTATTAAGACTATGATATATGAATCTTGTCCACAACATTTTTAGCATCAGCAATTTTGGGAATGTGAGTGATAAATATCTAAGCTATTATCACCAAAATCTCTGAACTATCTGAGATACACTATTTCTAATCCTTTATCACTTTCAGTCTAAGTACCGCAAAATGTAGTCACCGTGGCTCAAGCGGTAGCGTCCGCGACTCTGGGGCGTCAGGTCGAGGGTTCGCGCCCCGTCACGGACTGAGGTTAGTAAGGGCATGCACTCAGGGTAACGATTACATCTGCCAAAACAAGTTCTTCGCAAGAAGGCATCCGTCCTAGCCCTTAGTAGAAAAGGGAGTTCGAGACGTAAAACCGAATCAATCATCATCATGATAAATGAAACACAAGTTGATTTCAAAAATCAAACCTGGCTTTGCTATCATAAAAAGTGAGAATTCAGTGATAAGAACAGAATTAATGTAGGAGTTGATACAATAGAACAGAGGATGTGTCTAAAATTCAGACCTGTCATATTGCTCATTACAAGTCTTACTAATTATGAAAGAAATTCAGACTGTCTAAAGAACTACTAGAACAACTTCAAGTTGACTGTTATGAGAAAACTTATATACATATGTGTCATAAATAATCAGCATTTTTCTAAAGATAAATCCTGAATTAATAAGTAGAATATATTTACTGCAATATAGTATTTCTAATAACAAATCAAGAACAGAAAAACTCGAATTAAAATTACTATCCTTAGGCCCACACACTTCATGTATTTAAACATTACAGTAACTTCTATTCACCGTGGCTCAAGCGGTAACGTCCGTGACTCTGAGGCGTCAGGTCGATGGTTCGCGCCCCGTCACGGTCTGAGGTTAGCAAGGGTATGCACTCAGGGTAACGATTACATCTGCCAAAAAAGTCCTTCGAAAGAAGGCAACCGTCCTAGCCCTTGGTTGAAAAGGGTGTCCGTGACGTAAAACGGGAACAACAAACAATAATTTCTATTACGATAATGCTGTAGTCCTGCCATGGAACAATGATTAAGATCAAAAGCTTAAAACTTGTAAACTTTGTACACTTGTTTATATACAGTCACACAAATACCTATCCTTAAATTGTTCATATAAAGTTTTATCACCTGACCTAATAAAATGTCTTTTGACAGGTTCACAATAACTACATGTTATGCGGGGGACCATGGGTGTGGGACGGTGAAGTGAGCAAAGACAAACTTTGTTGCAACGATGGAGTCTTTCCTAACAACTGCAAGAACTAACAATCACAGAGGTTGCTAATTAGAAAGAAATTACTGTTTTACGGTGTCATTAAAAGAGTCTTAAACCTTCTTTTTTACATCATATTTTCGATTCCAATGAGGATACACACCATGAGGGAAAAAGGTTTTCAAAATAGAGCTTCATTAGAAATGTCCCTTTCACTCTAACTTCGCCTAATCTTTTTGAAAAAAAAAAGGTCAGAAAATCAGGCTTTGAGAGGAAATTAGTAGTCATACAGGATGTGTGTACATCAGGTACATGAGGAAGTAAAGATTTGAGTCTGGCATCACTTCCAAGTTGTTGGATTATGGTACATAACATAAGCCTATAAAAGCACTTATTACTTGCTGTCGATAAACATTATACAGTGTAAGTATT
>JAXCGZ010022877.1:55000-65000 GCA_037179515.1 Halocaridina rubra
TAACCAATTTTAAGTCACTAATATATAGTAGACTACAAGCTTCAGTAGTGTGATTATATCTATAATCAAGTTTGAGTCAATAATATATAGTAAAATTTAAAATAATTACACACATGCGACCACACTGTCTCCTTGTAGCTCTCTTGTCTTCAGTTGAAGTTTATTTCTAAGGCCCGATTTCTCAAACAGTGTAAACCTAGGATACCATATTGTTAATTAGCTAGAAACACACAAAAGGATTTCATAAACGCATCTGACGCGGTTCTGTGTATAACTAGGATCCAGCAAGAGATCCTAGCCATACACAGAACGGTGTTAAATGTGTTTATGAAATCCATTTGCTTGTGTCTAGCTAACTAACAATATGGTATCCTAGGTTTACACTGTTTAAGAAATCGGGCCAATGTTGTAATGACCCCTGGGAAAGTTGGAAAAGAAAGAAGAAAAAGCCCCAACAATTGGGATACTACCCTTTAGCCAGAGGGGATCAAAACTTATTCAAATCTTGAGATATGCAAAGGTTACAGGACGATTACATCTGCCAAAGGACAAGTCCTTCGCAAGAAGGCAATCGTCCCAGCCCTTGGTACAAAAAGGAGTCCGTGAAGTAAAACCGAAACAAACAAACTTATAATAAGTTAATAAAATATTAATATGACCTGATGACGCAAAGAAGATAGATCTTGCTGAATTAAAAAACAAATAGATAAAGTAGAACTCATATTCTCATACACGGTAACAACAGCTATCTTCAAATCTATAAACAGGTTGAATGAATGCAAGGCATAAAAGCACTACAATCAATGATTGATAGAAAGTTCAAAAATGAAAATTAATTCGCTTATCCAGTATGACATTGCATGTTATTACCGAGTGGGAAGAGTACAGATGTGTATGAGACTGCTTAATTTTACCTACTTAACAGAGGTACACAACACCTACCCTTCAACAGGTTGCTTGAGGTTCACCATGAAGGTTTTGGTGTTTCTTTCTCTCGTCGCCCTAGCATGGTAAGTAGATGCTCATTCGCTTAACATGCATATGGTGCTCCCTAGAGAGCTCTTAAATGTTTCTCAGACTGCATTTTCAAATTGTACTTCATATAGCTGTTACAAGATCTTTTCCTACTTTGTAAATAAATGCTCTTAATTTTGTTTTCTCAAAGTAAATAAGAATATGCTTCAGAGTTCAGCATGTAATGATGTGATTATTATGGCACGAATCAGAATTTTCTCAGTATTGCAAATTACGAAAGTGTTTTATATAAGTGGATTTAAATATTACAAACCTTAACCACTTAAAATGTGCTTTACATAGCAGATTCCAGAATTTCTTCTAGTTTGCACCCCAAAATGCTCTTTATTAACCTTGATCCTGTTCCTCAATCTTTTCCCCTCTGTAACCGTATGCCTTCCCTTATCCTTTCTTCACGCAAAGTTCATAAGGTTCTTCGCTCGCTAAACACGAACAAGGCATCTGGTCCCGATGCTATCCCTGCAAGGTTCCTTAAGGAGTTTGCAGATGAACTGGCTCCCGTGCTTTGCCATCTTTTTCGCCTCATTCTGTCAACCAGTATCTATCCTTCATCTTGGAAGCATGCTCTAGTTCAGCCTGTTCCTAAGAAGGGTGACCGCTCTATTCCTTCTAACTACCGACCTATTGCCCTAACCTCCTCTATTGCTAAAGTTTTCGAAACATTGCTCAATGCTCACTTCTTGAAACGCCTTGAATATAACTCACTTATCTCCGATAACCAGTACGGCTTCCGCAAGGCAAGATCCACCGGTGATCTCCGGTCCTATCTTACTCATGTATGGTCATCTTCTCTGAGGAACTATTGGGAATCCTTTGTCGTCGCCCTTGATATCTCTAAGGCTTTTGACAGAGTCTGGCACAAGGCTCTGTTGACCAAACTCTCTGCCTATTGCTTTACCCCTTCTTTCTGTTCTCTGATTTCCAATTTTCTTACTGATCGTTCTATATCTGTAGTTGTTGATGGTGCGTCATCTAGCCCTTTCTCTGTTACCAGTGGTGTTCCACAGGGCTCTGTTCTTTCACCTACTCTCTTCCTTCTCTTCATCAATGATCTACAATCCCCATCTTCCTCTCTTCTTCATGCCTTTGCTGATGATTCTACCCTTCACTTTTCCTCTGCCTTTTCTTCACAACCTTCATCTGTTACTCGTAATCAATCTCGCATCACTCTTTCTTCTACACTTAACTCCGATTTGCAGAGAGTATCTGAGTGGGGCACTCAAAATTTAGTTAAATTCAATGCCTCCAAGACACAGTTTCTGGCTATCTCTTTATCTTCTTCTCTTCCTGATAACCCTATTGTCTTCGAAACTAATGAAATTTACCCACTTAACTCTATCAACATATTAGGAATCCATATAGCCTATAACTTGTCTTGGAGGAATTACATAATCCAAATTTCTAAATCTTCATCCAAAAAATTTGGGGTTTTGCTTCGTTTTCGTCATTACTTTTCCTCTTTGCAGTTACTTAGAATTTACAAAGGTCTTATCCGGCCCTGCTTAGAATACTGCTCACTAATCTGAGGTGCTTCTTCCTTTACTTATCTTTTTGATAGGGTTGAATCTAAGGCAGTCAGACTCATTAATGATCCTTCTCTTACTTCTAACCAGGAGTCTCTCTCTCTTCACTGGAAGGTATCTTCCCTTTCGCTTTTCTATCGCTACTACTTCCATTGCTGCTCTGATGAGTTGGCGAGTTGCATCCCTCCTCCACTGCCGAGGCCGCGTAACACTAGCTAAGGGGCCTCATCTCACAGGTTCTGTGTGGAGATTTGTGGCCCGCGGATTGGTCAGTGCAGCGACTACTTCTTCCCATCAACCTCCAGACTCTGGAACTCTCTTCCTCCTTCTATCTTTCCTAATTCTTATGACCTTTCATCCTTCAAAAAGCATATCTATCGTCATCTCAGAGCCTAGTCCTCCATATCTCTGGGTCCTCTGTACATTGACGGTTTTTTTTTTGTCTGTCGTTTTCCTTTGTGTGACATTACCTCATCTCTTCCTTGCCCTTAACCTTTTTCTTTTCTTTCGTCTTAGTATTTTCTCGTGCCCGAGCTTTTATTGATGAAGGCAGTTTCTGCCTGTCCCCGGTGTCACACTCTTAAAAAAAAAAAGCTCTAGATTTTTCTTCAAGTAGCAGTTCAAAAGAAGAAGAAGAAGAAGAAGAAGAAGAAGAAGAAGAAGAAGAAGAAGAAGAAGAAGAAGAAGAAGAAGAAGAAGAAGAAGAAGAAGAAGAAAAAAAAAAAAAAAAAAAGATGGAGTATGTGACATTTGTTTTTATAAAACTTACACCATTTGAGAAAGGAGCTTAACTTACACAGTTCTTATTAAGTCAATAAAAAAAAAAGGAATGGAAAGCTTCAACAAGAATTTAGTAAGCTAGGTAAGATATCCCTAGATTTTTCAAGACTGCATCTCGTAGCCTCTTGATTTGCATCCAAACTCAGAGGCCCAACACTCTATTTCTGACTCATTTTACAGCTAGAAATCGTTGCTCTGGTCAAATTTGCAAGTCTAAAGCTTTCTTTCTTAGAAGGCAACATGATGCCATGAAATCTTCTTCTTAGCCAAAACTGCCCTCCAAAAACTTATGTAACTTAAGTTTTTCCTTTCTCATGCAACCTGACAGTTCAATAGCTTGCTGTTCCACTGACACAGCCACTCTCTTTGGCTCTCATTTTTCTGCTAATTCTTCCATAAGTAATTCCAGCATTCCCGACCTTGCAATTTAACCCTCTCTAACCCTGTGCCCTCTCCCTTTCTTTCTAAACTCAAAAGTTCGTAGAGGCTTTTCGCTCTCTGAAGATGAACAGGGCATCAGGACACGATGGCATCCTTGTATATTCTTTAAGGTGTTTGCAGATGATATGGCTCCCGTGCTTTGCAGCTTTTTCACCTCATTCTCTTAACAATTATCTATCATTCATCTTAGAAGCCCGCTCTAGTTCAGCCAGTCCCTTGGAAGGGTGACCATTCTATTTCTTTGAACTACCGACCAATTGCTCTAACTTCTACTATAGCTAAACTCAATTCTCACTTCTTGAAGAATCTTTAATCTAACTCTCTAATTTGATAACCAGAAGGGCTTCCAAAAGGCAAGATCCATTGGTGACTTGCCCTATCTCACATATGTATGGTCATATTATCATAAGAAACACTGAGGAATCCTCTGTTGTTACCCTTGATATATCTCTCAGTTGATAGAATGTGGCACAAGGTTCTGTTAGCCATACTGCCTCCTTATAGCTCCACCCCTTCTCTCTGTTCTTTGATTTCCAGTTTTCTTTTAGATAGTTTTATATCTTTGGTTATTGATGGTGCAACATCTAGCTCCATCTCAATTATCAGCGGTGATCCACAGGGTTCTGTTCTTTTAACTATTCTGTTCCATCTCTTCATCAACGATCTTCGCCAATCGCAATCTTCTTTTCTTCACCATCCTTTGCCGACGATTCTACCCTTTATATTGCCTATTCCTTCTCTTCACGGCCTTCATATGCTACCCGAAATCAGTCTCGTAGCACTCTTTCCTCAACTCTCAACTCCAATTTACAGAGAGCAGCTTAGTCATATTTAATTATCTCCAAGACACAGGTTCTGTTTATTTCATTATCTCCTTCTCATCCTGATAGACCTATGGTCTTAAAAATAGTATCCTCTTAATTCTATAAGCATATTAGGTTCTCAGATAGCCTCTAGCTTTTCTTGAAGGAGTCATATATTTCAAATTTCTAAAACTGCATTCAAGAAACCGGGAGCTCTGATTCTTTTTTCATTGATTTCCCTTTTCTAAGTTACTGAAAGCCTTAACAGGCTTTATCCATATCTCCCTAAAATACTGCCTCGTTATACAGTATCGGTGTAGAGATTTGTAGCTCGTGGACTGATCGACGCAGTGGCTTCTTCTTTCTCTCTACCTCCAGACTCTGGATGTCTCTTCTCCATTCTATCTTCCCTAAACATTATTACTTTTCTTCCTTCAAACAGTTGATCTCTCGTCATCTCATGGTCTATTCCTGCATATTTCTTGGACATCATTACTCTATTCTTTCAGCATTTTCCTTGCTTACTGTTTATCATTTTCTTATTTCTGCCTTGTCCTGAAACTTATTCTTATTCTTGTTCTCAGTGTTTTCTAGGTGCCCGACCCTGATGGAGGCAATTTTCTTTGCTTGTCCTAGTGTCACACTCATAAGAGAATTGTGTTTATGTAGCCTAAAGTTTTCGTCCTCTACCTCTGATAACAGAGGGCCTAGACTCTATTCCAGAACTGCATAGATATTAAATTGCATAATCCACCCGCTGGGTGAACAAGTTAGAATTTTCATGCTACTCTGAAGCCCCCAGCAATGGATAAGTTGGTGGCATAAACGGAATCTTCCTGTAAAGCTTTGAGCCAAAACCTTTTTAATCACCGAATAGCTAGAGGCAAAACATATCCCATATGAACATGAGAAAAGCTAATTATAGAAAAGAAGACGTATAGTTTAACTTATCTTTCCTTAACACTGTTAATTTTACAGGGGCCAGGAGTTCCTCTGTCACTGTGGAATGTTTATATCGACAGAGACGGCTGAGTTAGAAGTACATGGCCTTCCACCTTTCAATGTTGATTGCGACATCGGTGGTTATGCTGCCTGCGGCCTTTACTGCATGGGAGAAGTAAGTTATTGCTCTTTTTTCTTTTTTACTGATGGTGTAAATAATCGAAATTAATATCATACCAGAGTTAATATATATGAGCTCCATATATTTTTTAAGTAATGGTGTCTCTCGTAGTTAATGAAGCACAGAAATCAATATCATACCAGACTTAAAATATATGAACTCCATATATTTTTTGAGCAAAGGTGTCTCTCGTGGTCAATGAGCACCAGCGTCACGTTGTCTACTTGTAGCGAAGTAATGGAACTAATATACATTAGATATACTTTTAACTGACAATCTTTTATGTTTCATGATAAGTACTTTTATAATATGAATAATAAAATAAATGAATGACATCCTCTTCTTCCTGTGGTTTCTTTCGTTTGCTAAATTTTATAATTAGGGTTATAATTAGTCTGTTCCTCAGTTTTCAAGTATGTGTATATATTTATCTAAGGGTATATGTTCCTTCATGATAATAATAATAATAATAATAATAATAATAATAATAATAATAATAATAAGAACAAATGTAGTCAAAGAAAGATAAATAAAAAAAAAAACAGCTATATAAGCAATATAGCAAATAAGCTTTATTTACAAACCCATAATCTAATATAATAATTATTTCCTTTCACAACTTTCTTTAATTTATTAATTTTGTGCATTTAGGCAATATACGTCACTCCCGAGATTCCATTAAATTCTAACTTTCTTTTAACAGTGGGAATACATCTTATCTTTAACAATGGTGGTCTTGACATGGAGAATCCTCTGACTGGAGTTACCATGGGACAAGAAAGTTGTAATAACCTTGTTAACTGGCATAGCATGCCCAACCTGGACCCAACAAACGTAAGTAATACATAATTATATAATCTTGTGTCATCATTTAATCTTCCACAGGCTTTGAGACAAATCTCTTTCTAATGCCTTTATAACTCAGAGTCCTAGACCTAACAAAGACAATTCTCTTTCCAAAATCTTCATTAATAATACTCTTATAGCTTTGCCTCTTATATCTCTCACAGTCTTAGAACTGTGGCAATTCTCTTTCCAAAATCTTCAATAATAATACCCTTATAGCTGTGCCTCTTATATCTCTCACAGTCTTAGAAATGTGAGAGATATATATCTCTAAGCCTTTTATCACCCAAAGACTTAGGACTGTAAGATATAACTCACTTCCCAGATTTATTGCCGAAAGTGTTAGAGTTGTGAGAGAGAAACTTTTATCACAAAGAATGTTAAGACTGCGGGAGAATATTCACTTCCAAACTATTTTATCACCAGCAGTCTTAAGACTGCGACTTAATCTCTTTCCAAGCATGTTATCACCGCCAGTTTCTATTCTCAGTAATATCTCCTAACACTTTTGTCACCAAAAAAAAATTTCCTAAGAGAGATGAATCTCTTCTAAGCCAATTATTACCAAACTTCTTATGACTGTGAGAGGTAATTCTCTTTTTAAGTCCATTATCATCAGCAATCTTGTGACTCTGAGTGATAAATCTCTCTCTAATCCTTTGTCAGTTGCAGGCGTAGGAATGAAAGAGATAAATATCTTTCTTATTGTTTCAGCACTCAAAGTCTTAGGCCTAAGGGATATGATTCTCTTTCCAATTTTTTTTATTAACAACATTTCGTAGGACAGCTTATAATTGTGAGAAATATATCATTTTGACTCATTTATCGATCATAACTCTAGAATACTGAGAAAAGTCTCTATCAAACCTGCTTATCAACGAAAATCACAGGACTGTGAAAAATAAATATCTTTCGAAGACTTTTATCGCATTCCGACTGAGAGATGAATATCTTCCTATTTCTTTCTAGCCTTCTTTTTATTATAACCAAAAGCTTACTAACCTTTGAATAATGACGTAAATAAATTTCCAAACTCTTTATCAACAAAACTTTTGTGAGTGTAAGAAATGTATTATCTCTTTATAAGCCTTTTATCAAATGCTGTCCTAGGATGGCGAGAGATAAATCTCTTACCTAGCCTATTTATCATCGAAAACCTGGGGACTTCGAGAGGAAAATATCATTCTAAACCTTTTGCCATCTGCATTCCAAGGATTATGATAAATAAATATCTTTCTAAGCCTTTCATCACAAACAGTCTTATGCCTATATGAGATATATCTGTATATACTCTTGAGCACCTGCAGACTTAGAACTTAAGGAGATCGATCTCCTTCCAGCCTCGTTTCTATTGACAATCTTATGACTGTGAGACAACCACTTTCTAACACTTTTAGTACCAATAGTCTTAGGACTGTGAAGGAAAATATCTTTCTGAACATTTTCCTCACTAACAACCTTGGTTCTGTGAGAGATGAAGCTTTTTCTATGCCTTTTATCAATAATCTATCCTAGGATCGTGTGATAAATATCTCATTTTATGGTTTCTATCACCAACAGCAGTAGAGCTGTGGAACATGAATACTTCCTACCAAAATTGTTAAGACTATGAAAGATAAATCTCAGTCTAAGCCTTTAATCACCAAATTCCTAATTCATTAATCGGCAACAGGCCAAGGACTGCAAGAGATTAATCTCTAACTCTTTTAGCACCCAAAGTCTTAGAATTATGACATACAAAACTCTCTATTTAGAATCCGCAGTCTTTGTTATAAGACTTTGTAATTATTCCCAATCTATCAACAAAAATATCTTGACAGTTATCTAACCCAATTATTAATGGCAGTCATAGGACTGTGAGAGACATATATTTTTTAAACCTTTTATCATCAACAGTCTTATTACTTTCATTGATGACTCCCTTTCTATTTTTTTAATCACCAAAATCTTCAGACTGGGCGAGATGAATCTCTTATAACTGTGAGATTAAGTCTGTTACTAAGCCTTTCCTCACTAACAGTATTAAGACCGTGATATATGAATCTTGTCCACAATTTTTTAGCATCAGCAATTTTGGGAGTGTGAGTGATAAACATCTAAGCTATTATCACCAAAATCTCTTAACTATCTGAGATACACTATTTCTGATCCTTTATCACTTTCAGTCTAAGTACCGCAAGATGTAGTCACCGTGGCTCAAGCGGTAGCGTCCGCGACTCTGAGGCGTCAGGTCGAAGGTTCGCGCCCCGTCACGGACTGAGGTTAGTAAGGGCATGCACTCAGGGTAACGATTACATCTGCCAAAACAAGTCCTTTGCAAGAAGGCATCCGTCCTAGCCCTTAGTAGAAAAGGGAGTTCGAGACGTAAAACCGAATCAATCATCATCATGACAATTGAAACACAAGTTGATTTCAAAAATCAAACCTGGCTTTGCTACCATAAAAAGTGAGAATTCAGTGATAAGAACAGAATTAATGTAGGAGTTGATACAACAGAACAGAGGATGTGTCTAAAATTCAGACCTGTCATATTGCTCATTACAAGTCTTACAAATTATGACAGAAATTCAGACTGTCTAAAGAACTACTAGAACAACTTCAAGTTGACTGTTATGAGAAAACTTATATACATATGTGTCATAAATAATCAGAATTTTTCTAAAGATAAATCCTGAATTAATAAGTAGAATATATTTAGTACAACAGAGTATTTCTAATAACAACTTAAGAACAGAAAAACTAGAATTAAAATTACTTTCCTTAGGCCCACACACTTCACGTATTTAAATATTATAATAACTTCTATTTACCGTGACTCAAACGGTAGCGTCCGCGACTCTGAGGCGTCAGGTCGAGGGTTCGCGCCCCGTCAAGGTCTGAGGTTAGCAAGGGTATGCAGATTACATCTGCCAAAAAAGTATTTCGCAAGAAGGCAACCGTCCTAGCCCTTAGCAGAAAAGGGAGTCCGTGACGTAAAACCGGAACAACAAACAATAATTTCTATTACAATAATTTCTGTAGTCCTGCCATGGAACAATGATTAAGATCAAAAGCTCAAAACTTGTAAACTTTGTACATTTGTTTATATACAGTAACACAAATACCTATCCTTATTTTATTCAGTTAAATTTTGATCACCTGATCTAATAAAATGTCTTTTGACAGGTTCACAATAACTACATGTTATGCGGGGGACCATGGGAGTGGGACGGTGAAGAGAGCAAAGACAAACTTTGTTGCAACGATGGAGTCTTTCCTAACAACTGCAGGAACTAACAATCACAGAGGTTGCTAAAGAGGAAGAAATTACTGTTTTACAGTGTCATTAAAAGAGTCTTAAACCTTCTTTTTTACATCATATTTTCGATTCCAATGAGGATACACACCATGAGGGAAAAAGGTTTTCAAAATAGAGCTTCATTAGAACTGTCCTTTTCACTCTAACTTAG
>JAXCGZ010022877.1:70000-101328 GCA_037179515.1 Halocaridina rubra
CAATCTAGGAATCTTGCCCCAAAGGAGTCCTCACCACTGTGTGGGTCAAGATTTATCCAATCTATCTCTTTATGATTAAAGTCTCCCATAATCAAAATCCTACATTTTTTCTCCCGCGCCATGTTAACAACTGAGTTTATGACTTCAATCGTACCTATATGACTTTCCTCATAAATTTCAAGCCTATTTTGGTTCCTTGGTGGGTTGTATACAACAGTTATTATAATGCTCTCTGACCCAGTATTTATGCGATCAACAAGAAATTCCCTGAACTCACTTTCTATAGCCAAGTTTATTTCTTCAACTTGAATCCTCTCACTTATGAGCAGTGCTATCCCTCCACCAGTCCTCTCAGATCTTTCGACCCTTAGTATTCTGAAGCCCTTAGGAAAAACTGTGACACTGTTTATGTCCTCACTCAACTTAGTCTCTGTAATTGCTACTATATCTGCCTTACTGTTGTGAATCCTATCTTTTAATTCTACTGCCTTACCAGCTAATCCATCAGCATTTGTGTATAACAATCTTAATGAGGCCCCATCCCCTGATCTTCTGTCATTATCTTCTTTATCTCCCCTTTGTCTGGAAGTATTCTGTAACGAAAATTTTTCTTCTCTTCTTCATTTCTTTCATCATTTAACCTTCTTGCCTCTTGCAACAAGTTTTTGATCTTTCCCATCTCTTCCTGTGTTCTGTATCGTCTAATGAACACTTCTTTGCATTCTTGAAGGTGTTTTAGACTTTTTTTTCTCAATAATATTTCCCTACATGTCTCCCCTCTCTCAAAGGTTACTTTTGTTGGTCTCGGCTTTCCTTCCCTCGAATATTTACCTAGTTGGTGTATGTTTACAATATCCTCAGGACCACATACTACTCCAAGCTTTCTTATCAGGTCTACAACGTTAGCTTTATTTTCTTCAAGTCTCCCCTGCTATGTTGGCTCCTGGGATTCACTTATGCCTGAGATTACCACTGTCTTCTCCTTATCAAGTGCCTGTCTGATGAGTGGGTTTGCCCTTTCCATCACAACGTCTTTCATTTTTTCGATTACTGTCTCTTTATAGTCAACTGTTTGTATGTTTTCCAGTGCCACCACCTTTACAGCCTCTTTTACTGCCACATTCCCCTTTAGTGCATCAGCAAAGGACGTTTTCATGGCATCATTTTCCATATTCAGCTCCTGGAACTCTTTTCTGAACTGTTCAATGTTTTCCTTAATCTGAACATTCCAAGCAGCAATCTCGTCTCTCTCAGAAGAGAGCAGTGAACTAACATCTAATTCCTTTAGGTTGTCATTTAGCTGTTTGTTTTTATCTTCTTGTTTAGAAATTCTAGATTCTAGTTGACTCTTTTCCACTTCCAGCTTCTTTATTCTTTTTTCTAGTTCCTTTCTCTCCTGCCCTTGTGCTTTATTTGCTTCCTCCAAAGATCTTATTTGTTCTCTGAGTGTTTCATTCTC
The DNA here is from genome assembly GCA_037179515.1 of Halocaridina rubra. Classification (NCBI taxonomy): domain Eukaryota; kingdom Metazoa; phylum Arthropoda; class Malacostraca; order Decapoda; family Atyidae; genus Halocaridina; species Halocaridina rubra. The sequence goes on from JAXCGZ010022877.1 coordinate 71,460, forward strand.
TTTCATTTCTCCATCCATATTCCGAATTTTTTCATCAAGGCTTGTAACCATTTCCTCTAACTTCTTGATTCTCTGTTTAAGTCCTCTGATGACTACCCCTTCTCCCGACCCATGGGTGGGAGAGGTTTGGGACAGAGATGGCTTCATTTTTATGTTCTCCCTGTGTATATCAATAGCGCATACTGAGTAAGTACTTGAAGAGGCAGAAGGTGACTTCAGTGCAAATATACTGAACCAGAATATATACATTACAACGGTGAAGTTAAAGAAAGCCCCATTGTCTGAAACCATTCCATGACTTAATGGAAGAGGAAAAAGTTTCCCCATTGCATTGGGAATGGGTCATTGGAGACCATTAAAATAGACTTCCTATAGGGAAGTGATTGAGCGTACACGGAGCCTAAAGAACAGTTGTAAATATTCAACTCTATAACCTAAGAAATAGACTTGCATTACAGAATACATAACATTCAAGTCATTTGGCATAAGACTACAAGCCTCAGTGGTGTGATTATATCTATAACCAAGTTTGAGTCAATAATATAGAGTAGACTACAAACCTTAGTAGTGTGGTTATTTCTATAACCAATTTTAAGTCACTAATATATAGTAGACTACAAGCCTCAGTAGTGTGATTATATCTATAATCAAGTTTGAGTCAATAATATATAGTAAAATTTAAAATAATTACACACATGCGACCACACTGTCTCCTTGTAGCTCTATTGTCTTCAGTTGAAGTTTATTTCTAAGGCCCGATTTCTTAAACAGTGTAAACCTAGGATACCATATTGTTAGTTAGCTAGAAACACACAAACGGATTTCATAAACGCATCTGACGCGGTTCTGTGTATAACTAGGATCCAGCAAGAGATCCTAGCCATACACAGAACTGTGTTAAATGTGTTTATGAAATCCATTTGCTTGTGTCTAGCTAACTAACAATATGGTATCCTAGGTTTACACTGTTTAAGAAATCGGGCCAATGTTGTAATGACCCCTGGGAAAGTTGGAAAAGAAAGAAGAAAAAGCCCCAACAATTGGGATACTACCCTTTAGCCAGAAGGGATCAAAACTTATTCAAATCTTGAGATATGCAAAGCTTACAGGACGATTACATCTGCCAAAGAACAAGTCCTTCGCAAGAAGGCAACAATCCCAGCCCTTGGTAGAAAAAGGAGTCCGTGACGTAAAACCGAAACAAACAAACTTATAATAAGTTAATAAAATATTAATATGACCTGATGACGCAAAGCAGATAGATCCTGCTGAATTAAAAAAAAATAGATAAAGTAGAACTCATATTCTCATACACGGTAACAACAGCTATCTTCAAATCTATAAACAGGTTGAATGAATGCAAGGCATAAAAGCACTACAATCAATGTTTGAAAAAAAGTTCAAAAATGAAAATTAATTCGCTTATCCAGTATGACATTGCATGTTATTACCGAGTGGGAAGAGTACAGATGTGTATGAGACTGCTTAATTTTACCTACTTAACAGAGGTACACAACACCTACCCTTCAACAGGTTGCTTGAGGTTTACCATGAAAGTTTTGGTGTTTCTTTCTCTCGTCGCCCTAGCATGGTAAGTAGATGCTCATTCGCTTAACATGCATATGGTGCTCCCTAGAGAGCTCTTAAATGTTTCTCAGACTGCATTTTCAAATTGTACTTCATATAGCTGTTACAAGATCTTTTCCTACTTTGTAAATAAATGCTCTTAATTTTGTTTTCTCAAAGTAAATAAGAATATGCTTCAGAGTTCAGCATGTAATGATGTGATTATTATGGCACGAATCAGAATTTTCTCAGTTTTGCAAATTACGAAAGTGTTTTATATAAGTGGATTTAAATATTACAATCCTTAACCACTTAAAATGTGCTTTACATAGCAGATTCCAGAATTTCTTCTAGTTTGCACCCCGAAATGCTCTTTATTAACCTTGATCCTGTTCCTCAGTCTTTTCCCCTCTCTAACCGTATGCCTTCCCTTATCCTTTCTTCACGCAAAGTTCATAAGGTTCTTCGCTCGCTAGAGACGAACAAGGCATCTGGTCCCGATGCTATCCCTGCAAGGTTCCTTAAGGAGTTTGCAGATGAACTGGCTCCGTGCTTTGCCATCTTTTTCGCCTCATTCTGTCAACCAGTATCTATCCTTCATCTTGGAAGCATGCTCTAGTTCAGCCTGTTCCTAAGAAGGGTGACCGCTCTATTCCTTCTAACTACCGACCTATTGCCCTAACCTCCTCTATTGCTAAAGTTTTCGAAACATTGCTCAATGCTCACTTCTTGAAACGCCTTGAATATAACTCACTTATCTCCGATAACCAGTACGGCTTCCGCAAGGCAAGATCCACCGGTGATCTCCGGTCCTATCTTACTCATGTATGGTCATCTTCTCTGAGGAACTGTGGGGAATCCTTTGTCATCACCCTTGATATCTCTAAGGCTTTTGACAGAGTCTGGCACAAGGCTCTGTTGACCAAACTCTCTGCCTACTGCTTTACCCCTTCTTTCTGTTCTCTGATTTCCAGTTTTCTTACTGATCGTTCTATATCTGTAGTTGTTGATGGTGCGACATCTAGCCCTTTCTCTGTTACCAGTGGTGTTCCACAGGGCTCTGTTCTTTCACCTACTCTCTTCCTTCTCTTCATCAATGATCTACAATCCCCATCTTCCTCTCTTCTTCATGCCTTTGCTGATGATTCTACCCTTCACTTTTCCTCTGCCTTTTCTTCATAACCTTCATCTGTTACTCGTAATCAATCTCGTTTCACTCTTTCTTCTACACTTAACTCCGATTTGCAGAGAGTATCTGAGTGGGGCACTCAAAATTTAGTTAAATTCAATGCCTCCAAGACACAGTTTCTGGCTATCTCTTTGTCTTCTTCTCCTCCTGATAACCCTATTGTCTTCGAAACTAATGAAATTTACCCACTTAACTCTATCAACATATTAGGAATCCATATAGCCTCTAACTTGTCTTGGAGGAATCACATAATCCAAATTTCTAAATCTTCATCCAAAAAATTGGGGGTTTTGTTTCGTTTTCGTCATTACTTTTCCTCTTTGCAGTTACTTAGAATTTACAAAGGTCTTATCCGGCCCTGCTTAGAATACTGCTCACTAATCTGAGGTGCTTCTTCCTTTACTTATCTTCTTGATAGGGTTGAATCTAAGGCAGTCAGACTCATTAATGATCCTTCTCTTACTTCTAACCAGGAGTCTCTCTCTCTTCACTGGAAGGTATCTTCCCTTTCGCTTTTCTATAGCCACTACTTCCATCGCTGCTGTGATGAGTTGACGAGTTGCATCCCTCCTCCACTGCCGAGGCCGCGTAACACTAGCTAAGGGGACTCATCTCACAGGTACTGTGTGGAGATTTGTGGCTCGCGAATTGGTCAGTGCAGCGACTACTTCTTCCCATCTACCTCCAGACTCTGGAACTCTCTTCCTCCTTCTGACTTTCCTAATTCTTATGACCTTTCATCCTTCAAAAAGCAGATCTATCGTCATCTCAGAGCCTAGTCCTCCATATCTCTGGGTCCTCTGTACATTGACTGTTTTTTTTTTGTCTGTCGTTTTCCTTTGTGTGACATTACCTCATCTCTTCCTTGCCCTTAACCTTTTTCTTTTCCTTCGTCTTGGTATTTTCTCGTGCCCGAGCCTTTATTGATGAGGGCAGTTTCTGCCTGTCCCCGTTGTCACACTCTTAAAAAAAAAAAAAACTCTAGATTTTTCTTCAAGTAGCAGTTAAAAAGAAGAAGAAGAAGAAGAAGAAGAAGAAGAAGAAGAAGAAGAAGAAGAAGAAGAAGAAGAAGAAGAAGAAGAAGAAGAAGAAGAAGAAGAAGAAGTATGTGACATTTGTTTTTATAAAACTGACACCATTTGAGAAAGGAGTTTAACTTACACAGTTCTTATTAAGTCAATACAAAAAAAAGGAATGGAAAGCTTCAACAAGAATTTAGTAAGCTAGGTAAGATATCCCTAGATTTTTCCAGACTGCATCTCGTGGCCTCTTGATTTGCATCTAAAATCAGAGGCCCAACACTCTATTTCTGACTCATTTTACAGCTAGAAATCGTTGCTCTGGTCAAATTTGCAAGTCTAAAGCTTTCTTTCTTAGAAGGCAACATGATGCCCGGAAATCTTCTTCTTAGCCAAAACTGCTCTCCAAAAACTTATGTAACTTAAGTTTTTCCTTTCTCATGCAACCTGACAGTTCTATAGCTTGCTGTTCCACTGACACAGCCACTCTCTTTGGCTCTCATTTTTCTGCTAATTCTTCCATAAGTAATTCCAGCATTCCCGACCTTGCAATTTAGCCCTCTTTAACCCTGTGACCTCTCCCTTTCTTTCTAAGCTCAAAAGTTCGTAGAGGCTTTTCGCTCTCTGAAGATGAACAGGGCATCAGGACACGATGGGATCCATGTATATTCTTTAAGGTGTTTGCAGATGATATGGCTCCCGTGCTTTGCAGTTTTTTCACCTCATTCTCTTAACAATTATCTATCATTCATCTTGGAAGCTCGCTCTAGTTCAGCCAGTCCCTTGGAAGGGTGACCATTCTATTTCTTTGAACTACCGACCAATTGCTCTAACTTCTACTATAGCTAAACTCAATTCTCACTTCTTGAAGAATCTTTAATCTAACTCTCTAATTTGATAACCAGAAGGGCTTCCAAAAGGCAAAATCCATTGGTGACTTGCCCTATCTCACATATGTATGGTCATATTATCATAAGAAACACTGAGGAATCCTCTGTTGTCACCCTTGATATATCTCTCAGTTGATAGAATGTGGCACAACGCTCTGTTAGCCATACTGCCTCCTTATAGCTCCACCCCTTCTCTTTGTTCTTTGATTTCCAGTTTTCTTTTAGATAGTTTTATATCTTTGGTTATTGATGGTGCAACATCTAGCTCCATCTCAATTATCAGCGGTGATCCACAGGGTTCTGTTCTTTTAACTATTCTGTTCCATCTCTTCATCAACGATCTTCGCCAATCGCAATCTTCTTTTCTTCACCATCCTTTGCCGACGATTCTACCCTTCATATTGCCTATTCCTTCTCTTCACGGCCTTCATATGCTACCCAAAATCAGTCTCGTAGCACTCTTTCCTCAACTCTCAACTCCAATTTACAGAGAGCAGCTTAGTCATATTTAATTATCTCCAAGACACAGGTTCTGTTTATTTCATTATCTTCTTCTCATCCTGATAGACCTATGGTCTTAAAAATAGTATCCTCTTAATTCTATAAGCATATTAGGTTCTCAGATAGCCTCTAGCTTTTCTTGAAGGAGTCATATATTTCAAATTTCTAAAACTGCATTCAAGAAACCGGGAGCTCTGATTCTTTTTTCATTCATTTCCCTTTTCTAAGTTACTGAAAGCCTTAACAGGCTTTATCCATATCTGCCTAAAATACTGCCTCGCTATACAGTATCGGTGTAGAGATTTGTAGCTCGTGGACTGATCGACGCAGTGGCTTCTTCTTTCTCTCTACCTCCAGACTCTGGATCTCTCTTCTCCATTCTATCTTCACTAAACATTATTACTTTTCTTCCTTCAAACAGTTGATCTCTCGTCATCTCATGGTCTATTCCTGCATATTTCTCGGACATCATTACTCTATTCTTTCAGCATTTTCCTTGCTTACTGTTTATCATTTTCTTATTTCTGCCTTGTCCTGAAACTTATTCTTATTTTTGTTCTCTAGGTGCCCGACCCTGATGGAGGCAATTTTCTTTGCTTGTCCTAGTGTCACACTCATAAGAGAATTGTGTTAATGTAGCCTAAAGTTTTCGTCCTCTACCTGTGATAACAGAGGGCCTAGACTCTATTCCAGAACTGCATAGATATTAAATTGCATAATCCACCCGCTGGGTGAACAAGTTAGAATTTTCATGCTACTCTGTAGCCCCCAGCAATGGATAAGTTGGTGGCATAAACGGAATCTTCCTGTAAAGCTTTGAGCCAAAACCTTTTTAATCACCGAAAAGCTAGAGACAAAACATATCCCATATGAACATGAGAAAAGCTAATTATAGAAAAGAAGACGTATAGTATAACTTATCTTTCCTTAACACTGTTAATTTTACAGGGGCCAGGAGTTCCTCTGTCACTGTGGAATGTTTATATCGACAGAGACGGCTGAGTTAGAAGTACATCGCCTTCCACCTTTCAATGTTGATTGCGACATCGGTGGTTATGCTGCCTGCGGCCTTTACTGCATTGGAGAAGTAAGTTATTGCTGTTTTTTCTTTTTTACTGATGGTGTAAATAATCGAAATTAATATCATACCAGAGTTAATATATATGAGCTCCATATATTTTTTAAGTAATGGTGTCTCTCGTAGTCAATGAAGCACCGAAATCAATATCATACCAGACTTAAAATATATGAACTCCATATATTTTTTGAGCAAAGGTGTCTCTCGTGGTCAATGAGCACCAACGTCATGTCGTCTACTTGTAGCGAAGTAATGGAACTAATATACATTACATATACTTTTAATTGACAATCTTTTATGTTTCATGATAAGTACTTTTATAATATGAATAATAAAATAAATGAGAGAATGACATCCTCTTCTTCCTGTGGTTTCTTTCGTTTGCTAAATTTTATAATTAGGGTTATAATTAGTCTGTTCCTCAGTTTTCAAGAATGTGTATATATTTACCTAAGGGTATATGTTCCTTAATAATAATAAGAATAATAATAATAATAATAATAATAATAATAATAATAATAAGAACAGCAACAACTGTGGTCAAAGAAAGATAAATAAAATTTAAAAAAATCTATGTAAGCAATATAGCAAATAAGCTTTATTTACAATCCCATAATCTAATATAATAATTATTTCCTTTCACAACTTTCTTTAATTTATTAATTTCGTGCATTTAGCCAATACAGGTCACTCCCGAGATTTCATTAAATTCTAACTTTCTTTTAACAGTGGGAATACATCTTTAACAATGGTGGTCTTGACATGGAGAATCCTCTGACCGGAGTAACCATGGGACAAGAAAGTTGTACTAACCTTGTTAACTGGTATAGCATGCCCAACCTGGACCCAACAAATGTAAGCGTTACAATATTATATAATCTTGTGTCATCATTTAATCTTCCACAGGCTACGAGATATATCTCTTTCTAATTCCTTTATAACCCAGAGTTCTAGACCTAACAAAGACAATTATCTTTCCAACCTCTTCATTTATAATACTCTTATAACCGTGCCTCTTATATCTCTCACAGTCTTAGAACTGTGACAATTCTCTTTCCAAAATCTTCATTAATAATACTCCTATAGCTGTGCCTCTTATATCTCTCATAGTCTTAGAACTGTGAGAGAGATATCTCTCTAAGCCTTTTATCACCCAAAGACTTAGGACTGTACTATGATATAAATCACTTCCCAATCTTATTGCCGAGAGTGTTAGTGTTGTGAGAGAGAAATGTTTTATCACCAAGAATGTTAAGACTGCGGGAGAATATTCACTTTCAAACTATTTTATCACCAGCAGTCTTAAGACTGCGACTTAATCTCTTTCCAAGCATGTTATCACCGCCAGTTTCTATTCTCAGTAATATCTCCTAACACTTTTGTCACCAAAAAAAAAATTCCTAAGAGAGATGAATCTCTTCTAAGCCTATTATTACCAAACTTCTTATGACTGTGAAAGGTAATTCTCTTTTTAAGTCCATTATCATCAGCAATCTTGCGACTCTGAGTGATAAATCTCTCTCTAATCCTTTGTCAGTTGCAGGCTTAGGAATGAAAGAGATAAATATCTTTCTTATTGTTTCAGCACTCAAAGTCTTAGGCCTAAGGGATATGATTCTCTTTCCAATCTTTTTTATTAACAACATTTCGTAGGACAGCTTATAATTGTGAGAAATATATCATTTTGACTCATTTATCGATCATAACTCTAGAATACTGAGAAAAGTCTCTATCAAACCTGCTTATCAACGAAAATCACAGGACTGTGAAAAATAAATATCTTTAGAAGACTTTTATCGCATTCCGACTGAGAGATGAATATCTTCTTATTTCTTTCTAGCCTTCTTTTTATTATAACCAAAAGCTTACTAACCGTTGAATAATGACGTAAATAAATTTCCAAACTCTTTATCAACAAAACTTTTGTGACTGTAAGAAATATATTATCTCTTTATAAGCCTTTTATCAAATGCTGTCCTAGGATGGCGAGAGATAAATCTCTTACCTAGCCTATTTATCATCGAAAACCTGGTGACTTCGAGAGGAAAATATCATTCTAAACCTTTTGCCATCTGCATTCCCAGGATTTAGATAAATAAATATCTTTCTAAGCCTTTCATCACAAACAGTCTTATGCCTATATGAGATATATCTGTATATACTCTTGAGCACCTGCAGACTTAGAACTTAAGGAGATCGATCTCCTTCCAACCTCGTTTCTATTGACAATCTTATGACTGTGAGACAACCAATTTCTAACACTTTTAGTACCAATAGTCTTAGGACTGTGAAGGAAAATATCTTTCTGAACATTTTCCTCACTAACAACCTTGGTTCTGTGAGAGATGAAGCTTTTTCTATGCCTTTTATCAATAATCTATCCTAGGATCGTGTGATAAATATCTCATTTTATGGTTTCTATCACCAACAGCAGTAGAGCTGTGGAACATGAACCCTTCCTACCAAAAATGTTAAGACTATGAAAGATAAATCTGTCTAAGCCTTTAATCACCAAATTCCTAATTCATTAATCGGCAACAGGCCAAGGACTGCAAGAGATTAATCTCTAACTCTTTTAGCACCCAGAGTCTTAGAATTATGACACACAAAACTCTCTATTCCACAGTCTTTGTTATAAGACTTTGTAATTATTCCCAACCTCTCTATCAACAAAAATATCTTGACTGTCATCTAACCCAATTATCAATGGCAGTCATAGGACTGTGAGAGACATATATTTTTTAAACCTTTTAACATCAACAGTCTTATTACTTTCATTGATGACTCTCTATTTTTTTAATCACCACAGTCATCAGACCGGGCGAGATGAATCTCTTATAAATGTGAGATTAAGTCTGTTACTAAGTCTTTCCTCACTAACAGTATTAAGACCGTGATATATGAATCTTGTCCACAATTCTTTAGCATCAGCAATTTTGGGAGTGTGAGTGATAAATATCTAAGCTATTATCACCAAAATCTTTGAACTATCTGAGATACACTATTTCTGATCCTTTATCACTTTCAGTCTAAGTACCGCAAGATGTAGTCACCGTGGCTCAAGCGGTAGCGTCCGCGACTCTGAGACGTCAGGTCGAAGGTTCGCGCCCCGTCACGGACTGAGGTTAGTAAGGGCATGCACTCAGGATAGCGATTACATCTGCCAAAACAAGTCCTTTGCAAGAAGGCATCCGTCCTAGCCCTTAGTAGAAAAGGGAGTTCGAGACGTAAAACCGAATCAATCATCATCATGACAATTGAAACACAAGTTGATTTCAAAAATCAAACCTGGCTTTGCTACCATAAAAAGTGAGAATTCAGTGATAAGAACATAATTAATGTAGGAGTTAATACAACAGAACAGAGGATGTGTCTAAAATTCAGACCTGTCATATTGCTCATTACAAGTCTTACAAATTATGACAGAAATTCAGACTGTCTAAAGAACTACTAGAACAACTTCAAGTTGACTGTTATGAGAAAACTTATATACATATGTGTCATAAATAATCAGAATTTTTCTAAAGATAAATCCTGAATTAATAAGTAGAATATATTTAGTACAACAGAGTATTTCTAATAACAACTTAAGAACAGAAAAACTAGAAATAAAATTACTTTCCTTAGGCCCACACACTTCACATATTTAAACATTATAATAACTTCTATTTACCGTGACTCAAACGGTAGCGTCCGCGACTCTGAGGCGTCAGGTCGAGGGTTCGCGCCCCGTCACGGTCTGAGGTTAGCAAGGGTATGCACTCAGGGTAACGATTACATCTGCCAAAAAAGTCCTTCGCATGAAGGCAACCGTCCCAGCCCTTAGTAGAAAAGGGAGTCTGTGACGTAAAACGGAACAACAAACAATAATTTCTATTACAATAATGCTGTAGTCCTGCCATGGAACAATGATTAAGATCAAAAGCTCAAAACTTAAATTGTTCAGTTAAATTTTAATCACCTGATCTAATAAAATGTCTTTTGACAGGTTCACAATAACTACATGTTATGCGGGGGACCATGGGAGTGGGACGGTGAAGAGAGCAAAGACAAACTTTGTTGCAACGATGGAGTCTTTCCTAACAACTGCAGGAACTAACAATCACAGAGGTTGCTATATAGGAAGAAATTACTGTTTTACGGTGTCGTTAATAGAGTCTTAAACCTTCTTTTTTACATCATATTTTCGATTCCAATGAGGATAAACGCCATGAGGGAAAAGGGTTTTCAAAATAGAACTTCATTAGAAATGTCCTTTTCACTCTAACTTCGCCTAATCTTTTTGGAAAAAAAAAATGGTCAGAAAATCAGGCTTTGAGAGGAAATTAGTAAAGTCATACAGGATGTGTGTACATCAGGTACATGAGGAAGTAAAGATTTGAGTCTGGCATCACTTCCAAGTTGTTGGATTATGGTACATAACATAAGCCTATAAAAGCACTTATTACCTGCTGTCGATAAACATTATTCAATGTAAGTATTGCACAGGAAGATGGATACCTGGGGATGCCTACCCACCTGAATACACCAGTACTACACATATCCTGAATTCCGGACATCGTTTCTAGAGCAAATAGCAGTAAACTAGTAAATCTTTGAATCACCACTGCCTTCAAGACCAAGTTACACCTCTATGGCATTATATATATATATATATATATATATATATATATATATATATATATATATATATATATATATATATATATATATATATATATATATATATATATATATATATATAAATCCCACGACATCGCAAATTATCACCATAAAAATATTGTAATAGACGGTGTTAAATTTTGTATCTGTTGTTACAACAACAGCATTAAACAACATATACAATAAATATGAACAACAATAACATTACCAAAAATACATACAGAAAACTAAAAAAAAAAACATATAGCAACAGCAACAATATATATATATATATATATATATATATATATATATATATATATATATATATATATATATATATATATATATATATATATATATATATATATATATATATATATATATCAATGCCATATTCTCCCTTATAAGGGGGCTCGATGAGTCAAAGAAAATACTTTGAGTTTTTGTGGGAAGTAAATACAGAGGAAGGGATTCCCAGTCCCCTCCCCGCGCCCCATGTAGTCGACTTTTATGACATGCAGGGGAACATGAAGGAAGTATTCTTATCCTCCTCCTAACCTGAATCACGTCTTCTTCATTATTAGTCCAGATGCGTTCTCAAGATGGATATTTAAGCTAGCATCTCTTTATACCTTTAAATCTTTATTAGAGAGAACAGATACTTTTTATAAAGAAAGACCCTTATACAAGTATTTTTTCTTAAATATGCGGATTGCTTTTCCCTAAAAATAAAAAAAAAATATACAAAAATACTTGTGGTTTACAGTAATGTTCTGCTTTCCACTCTGTCTCATAGGAGTAGATTTTACCCCCATACAGTTCATATAAAGATAATTTTTCAGAATGTAAAATCTCGCTCATGAATTATGAAATTAAAAGAGAATTCTATATATGTAAATGTGCTTTAGCTATTACTTTACTGAGAGACGAACATTTGGATATAGAAAAAGGTTGATTATTGATGATAACCAAGATACTAAGAATTATTATATTATCAAAAGCAATACTAACATTTGCAGTAAAATTTCAATAATAATAATAATAATAATAATAATAATAATAATAATAATAATAATAATAATAATAATAATAATAATAATAATAATAATAATAAAAATAATAATAATAACTGCAACAATATTTTATCCTTATATATATATATATATATATATATATATATATATATATATATATATATGTATGCATGTATGTATGGATGTTATGTATCTGTATGTATGTATGTATGTATGTATGTATGCATGTATGTATGTGTGTGTAGTGACTGCGCGCATGCGTTCGTGTTTTTTTTTCATGTCGAAGGAAAATTCGATGTTAAAAAGCTTCTTACTTAATCTTTCAATATTTTTCTTGCTTTCAAGGCATATTCCAATATCATACGCATCTCTATATTATTTACATTTACATGCTTTATATTTCTATCTATTTCAATTTACTGTCACATGTCACCGGTATCATCCATGTTCTTGCACAATTAACTGGAAAATAACTTGTAAGTGGGGACAAACTGCGCTGAGCTGGATTTAGGGATATATCCTTTTTTTTAACCACTGGTATTATATATATATATATATATATATATATATATATATATATATATATATATATATATATATATATATATATATATATATATATATATATATATATATTTGTGTGTGTGCATATATATATATATATATATATATATATATATATATATATATATATATATATATATATATATATATATACATATATTTGTGTGTGTGTGTGTGTGTGTACGTGTGTGTAAACACTTCTGTGTATATCAATAGCGCATAATGAGTAAGTACTCGAAGAGGCAGAAGGTGACTTCAGTGCAAATATACTGACCCAGACTGTATACATTACAAGGATGAAGTTAAAGAAAGCCCATGATGTGAAACCATTCCATAACTTAATGGAAGAGGATAAAGTTTCCCCACTGCATTGGTAATGGGACTTTGGAGACCATTAAAAGAGACTTCCTACAAGGAAGTGCTTGAGCGTACACGGAGCTTAAAGAATAGTTGTAAATATTTAACTCTGTGATTTGATTTTCATGCATCAGCTATACCCTAAGAAATAAACTTGCATTAAAGTATACATAACATTCAAGTCACTTGGCATAAGACTAAAAGCATCAGTGGTGTGATTATATATATAACCAAGATTGAGTCAATAATATATAGTGAACTACAAGCCTCAGTGGTGTGATTATGTCTATAACCAATTTTGAGTCAATAATATATAGTAGACTACAAGCCTCAGTGGTGTGATTATATCTATAACCAAGTTTGAGTCAATAATATATAGTAAAGTTGAATTAATAATTACACACATGAGACCACACTGTCTCCTTGTAGCTCTATTGTCTTCAGTTGAAGTTTATTTCTAAGGCCCGATTTCTCAAACAGTGTAAACCTAGGATACCATATTGTTAGTTAGCTACAAACACAAAAGGATTTCATAAACGCATCTGACGCGGTTCTGTGTATAACTAGGATCCAGCAAGTGATCCTAGCCATACACAGAACTGTGTTAAATGTGTTTATGAAATCCATTTGTTTGTGTCTAGCTAACTAACAATATGGTATCCTAGGCTTACACTGTTTAAGAAATCGGGACAATGTTGTAATGAACCCTGGGAAAGTTGGAAAAGAAAGAAGAAAAAGTTCCAAAAATTGGGATACTACCCTTTAGCCAGAAGGGATCAAAACTCATTCAAATCTTGAGATATGCAAAGCTTACAGGACGATTACATCTGCCAAAGAACAAGTCCTTCGCAAGAAGGCAATCGTCCTAGCCCTTGGTAGAAAAGGGAGTCCGTGACGTAAAACCGAAACAAACAAACTTATAATAAGTTAATAAAATATTAATATGACCCTGATGACGCAAAGCAGATATATCTTGCTGAATGAAAAAACAAATAGATAAAGTAGAACTCATATTCTCATACACGGTAACAACAGCTATCTTCAAATCTATAAACAGGTTGAATGAATGCAAGGCATAAAAGCACTACAATCAATGATTGAAAAAAAGTTCAAAAATGAAAATTAATTCGCTTATCCAGTATGACATTGCATGTTATTACCGAGTGGGAAGAGTACAGATGTGTATGAGACTGCTTAATTTTACCTACTTAACAGAGGTACACAACACCTACCCTTCAACAGGTTGCTTGAGGTTTACCATGAAAGTTTTGGTGTTTCTTTCTCTCGTCGCCCTAGCATGGTAAGTAGATGCTCATTCGCTTAACATGCATATGGTGCTCCCTAGAGAGCTCTTAAATGTTTCTCAGACTGCATTTTCAAATTGTACTTCATATAGCTGTTGCAAGATCTTTTCCTACTTTGTAAATAAATGCTCTTAATTTTGTTTTCTCAAAGTAAATAAGAATATACTTCAGAGTTCATCATGTAATGATGTGATTATTATGGCACGAATCAGAATTTTCTCAGTTTTGCAAATTACGAAAGTGTTTTATATAAGTGGATTTAAATATTACAAACCTTAACCACTTAAAATGTGCTTTACATAGCAGATTCCAGAATTTCTTCTAGTTTGCACCCCAAAATGCTCTTTATTAACCTTGATCCTGTTCCTCAGTCTTTTCCCCTCTGTAACCGTATGCCTTCCCTTATCCTTTCTTCACGCAAAGTTCATAAGGTTCTTCACTCGCTAGAGACGAACAAGGCATCTGGTCCCGATGCTATCCCTGCAAGGTTCCTTAAGGAGTTTGCAGATGAACTGGCTCCCGTGCTTTGCCATCTTTTTCGCCTCATTCTGTCAACCAGTATCTATCCTTCATCTTGGAAGCATGCTCTAGTTCAGCCTGTTCCTAAGAAGGGTGACCACTCTATTCCTTCTAACTACCGACCTATTGCCCTAACCTCTTCTATTGCTAAAGTTTTCGAAACATTGCTCAATGCTCACTTCTTGAAACGCCTTGAATATAACTCACTTATCTCCGATAATCAGTACGGCTTCCGAAAGGCAAGATCCACCGGTGATCTCCGGTCCTATCTTACTCATGTATGGTCATCTTCTCTGAGGAACTATGGGGAATCCTTTGTCGTCACCCTTGATATCTCTAAGGCTTTTGACAGAGTCTGGCACAAGGCTCTGTTGACCAAACTCTCTGCCTACTGCTTTACCCCTTCTTTCTGTTCTCTGATTTCCAATTTTCTTACTGATCGTTCTATATCTGTAGTTGTTGATGGTGCGACATCTAGCCCTTTCTCTGTTACCAGTGGTGTTCCACAGGGCTCTGTTCTTTCACCTACTCTCTTCCTTCTCTTCATCAATGATCTACAATCCCCATCTTCCTCTCTTCTTCATGCCTTTGCTGATGATTCTACCCTTCACTTTTCCTCTGCCTTTTCTTCACAACCTTCATCTGTTACTCGTAATCAATCTTGCATCACTCTTTCTTCTACACTTAACTCCGATTTGCAGAGAGTATCTGAGTGGGGCACTCAAAATTGAGTTAAATTCAATGCCTCCAAGACACAGTTTCTGGCTATCTCTTTATCTTCTTCTCCTCCTGATAACCCTATTGTCTTCGAAACTCATGAAATTTACCCACTTAACTCTATCAACATATTAGGAATCCATATAGCCTATAACTTGTCTTGGAGGAATCACATAATCCAAATTTCTAAATCTTCATCCAAAAAATTGGGGGTTTTGTTTCGTTTTCGTCATTACTTTTCCTCTTTGCAGTTACTTAGAATTTACAAAGGTCTTATCCGGCCCTGCTTAGAATACTGCTCACTAATCTGAGGTGCTTCTTCCTTTACTTATCTTCTTGATAGGGTTGAATCTAAGGCAGTCAGACTCATTAATGATCCTTCTCTTACTTCTAACCAGGAGTCTCTCTCTCTTCACCGTAAGGTATCTTCCCTTTCGCTTTTCTATCGCTACTACTTCCATCGCTGCTGTGATGAGTTGGCGAGTTGCATCCCTCCTCCACTGCCGAGGCCGCGTAACACTAGCTAAGGGGCCTCATCTCACAGGTACTGTGTGGAGATTTGTGGCCCGCGGATTGGTCAGTGCAGCGACTACTTCTTCCCATCTACCTCCAGACTCTGGAACTCTCTTCCTCCTTCTATCTTTCCTAATTCTTATGACCTTTCATCCTTCAGAAAGCAGATCTATCGTCATCTCAGAGCCTAGTCCTCCATATCTCTGGGTCCTCTGTACATTGACTGTTTTTTTTTTTGTCTGTCGTTTTCCTTTGTGTGACATTACCTCATCTCTTCCTTGCCCTTAACCTTTTTCTTTTCTTTCGTCTTGGTATTTTCTCGTGCCCGAGCCTTTATTGATGAGGGCAGTTTCTGCCTGTCCCCGGTGTCACACTCGTAAAAAAAAAAAAGCTCTAGATTTTTCTTCAAGTAGCAGTTCAAAAGAAGAAGAAGAAGAAGAAGAAGAAGAAGAAGAAGAAGAAGAAGAAGAAGAAGAAGAAGAAGAAGAAGAAGAAGAAGAAGAAGAAGAAGAAGAAGAAGAAGAAGAAGAAGAAGAAGAAGAAGAAGAAGAAGAAGAAGAAGAAGATGGAGTATGTGACATTTGTTTTTATAAAACTTACACCATTTGAGAAAGGAGCTTAACTTACACAGTTCTTATTAAGTCAATAAAAAAAAAGGAATGGAAAGCTTCAGCAAGAATTTAGTAAGCTAGGTAAGATATCCCTAGATTTTTCAAGACTGCATCTTGTAGCCTCTTGATTTGCATCTAAAATCAGAGGCCCAACACTCTATTTCTGACTCATTTTACAGCTAGAAATCGTTGCTCTGGTCAAATTTGCAAGTCTAAAGCTTTCTTTCTTAGAAGGCAACATGATGCCATGAAATCTTCTTCTTAGCCAAAACTGCTCTCCAAAAACTTATGTAACTTAAGTTTTTCCTTTCTCATGCAACCTGACAGTTCTATAGCTTGCTGTTCCACTGACACAGCCACTCTCTTTGGCTCTCATTTTTCTGCTAATTCTTCCATAAGTAATTCCAGCATTCCCGACCTTGCAATTTAACCCTCTCTAACCCTGTGCCCTCTCCCTTTCTTTCTAAACTCAAAAGTTCGTAGAGGCTTTTCGCTCTCTGAAGATGAACAGGGCATCAGGACACGATGGCATCCTTGTATATTCTTTAAGGTGTTTGGCTCCGGTGCTTTGCAGTTTTTTCACCTCATTCTCTTAACAATTATCTATCATTCATCTTAGAAGCTCGCTCTAGTTCAGCCAGTCCCTTGGAAGGGTGACCATTCTATTTCTTTGAACTACCGACCAATTGCTCTAACTTCTACTATAGCTAAACTCAATTCTCACTTCTTGAAGAATCTTTAATCTAACTCTCTAAGTTGATAACCAGAAGGGCTTCCAAAAGGGAAGATAAACTTGGTGACTTGCCTTATCTCACACATGCATGGTCATATTATCATAAGAAACACTGAGGAATCCTCTGTTGTCACCCTTGATATATCTCTCAGTTGATAGAATGTGGCACAAGGCTCTGTTAGCCATACTACCTCTTTATAGCTCCACCCCTTCTCTCTGTTCTTTGATTTCCAGTTTTCTTTTAGATAGTTTTATATCTTTGGTTATTGATGGTGCAACATCTAGCTCCATCTCAATTATCAGCGGTGATCCACAGGGTTCTGTTCTTTTAACTATTCTGTTCCATCTCTTCATCAACGATCTTCGCCAATTGCAATATTCTTTTCTTCACCATCCTTTGCCGACGATTCTACCCTTCATATTGCCTATTCCTTCTCTTCACGGCCTTCATATGCTACCCAAAATCAATCTCGTAGCACTCTTTCCTCAACTCTCAACTCCAATTTACAGAGAGCAGCTTAGTCATATTTAATTATCTCCAAGACACAGGTTCTGTTTATTTCATTATCTCCTTCTCATCCTGATAGACCTATGGTCTTAAAAATAGTATCCTCTTAATTCTATAAGCATATTAGGTTCTCAGATAGCCTCTAACTTTTCTTGAAGGAGTCATATATTTCAAATTTCTAAAACTGCATTCAAGAAACCGGGAGCTCTGATTCTTTTTTCATTCATTTACCTTTTCTAAGTTACTGAAAGCCTTAACAGGCTTTATCCATATCTGCCTAAAATACTGCCTCGTTATACAGTATCGGTGTAGAGATTTGTAGCTCGTGGACTGATCGACGCAGTGGCTTCTTCTTTCTCTCTACCTCCAGACTCTGGATCTCTCTTCTCCATTCTATCTTCCCTAAACTTTATTACTTTTCTTCCTTCAAACAGTTGATCTCTCGTCATCTCATGGTCTATTCCTGCATATTTCTCGGACATCATTACTCTATTCTTTCAGCATTTTCCTTGCTTTCTGTTTATAATTTTGTTATTTCTGCCTTGTCCTGAAACTTATTCTTATTCTTGTTCTCAGTGTTTTCTAGGTGCCCGACCCTGATGGAGGCAATTTTCTTTGCTTGTCCTAGTGTCACACTCATAAGAGAATTGTGTTTATGTAGCCTAAAGTTTTCGTCCTCTACCTCTGATAACAGAGGGCCTAGACTCTATTCCAGAACTGCATAGATATTAAATTGCATAATCCACCCACTGGGTGAACAAGTTACAATTTTCATGCTACTCTGAAGCCCCCAGCAATGGATAAGTTCGTGGCATAAACGGAATCTTCCTGTAAAGCTTTGAGCCAAAACCTTTTTAATCACCGAATAGCTAGAGACAAAACATATCCCATATGAACATGAGAAAAGCTAATTATAGAAAAGAAGACGAATAGTATAACTTATCTTTCCTTAACACTGTTAATTTTACAGGGGCCAGGAGTTCCTCTGTCACTGTGGAATGTTTATATCGACAGAGACGGCTGAGTTAGAAGTACATCGCCTTCCACCTTTCAATGTTGATTGCGACATCGGTGGTTATGCTGCCTGCGGCCTTTACTGCATTGGAGAAGTAAGTTATTGCTCTTTTTTCATTTTTACTGATGGTGTAAATAATCGAAATTAATATCATACCAGAGTTAATATATATGAGCTCCATATATTTTTTAAGTAATGGTGTCTCTCGTAGTCAATGAAGCACCGAAATCAATATCATACCAGACTTAAAATATATGAACTCCATATATTTTTTGAGCAAAGGTGTCTCTCGTGGTCAATGAGCACCAGCGTCATGTCATCTACTTGTAGCGAAGTAATGGAACTAATATACATTAGATATACTTTTAATTGACAATCTTTTATGTTTCATGATAAGTACTTTTATAATATGAATAATAAAATAAATGAAAGACATCCTCTTCTTCCTGTGGTTTCTTTCGTTTGCTAAATTTTATAATTAGGGTTATAATTAGTCTGTTCCTCAGTTTTCAAGTATGTGTATATATATTTATCTAAGGGTATATGTTCCTTCATGATAATAATAATAATAATAATAATAATAATAATAATAATAATAATAATAATAATAATAATAATAATAATAATAAAAATAATAATAATAATAATAATAATAATAATAATAATAATAATAATAATAATAATAATAATAATAATAATAATAAGAAGAAGAAGAACAACAACAACAACAAATGTAGTCAAAGAAAGATAAAAAAAAAAAAAAGCTATGTAAGCAATATAGCAAATAAGCTTTATTTACAACCCCATACTCTAATATAATAATTTTTTCCTTTCACAACTTTCTTTAATTTATTAATTTCGTGCATTTAGCCAATACAGGTCACTCCCGAGATTCCATTAAATTCTAACTTTCTTTTAACAGTGGGAATACATCTTTAACAATGGTGGTCTTGACATGGAGAATCCTCTGACTTGGAGTTACCATGGGACAAGAAAGTTGTAATAACCTTGTTAACTGGCATAGCATGCCCAACCTGGACCCAACAAATGTAAGCGTTACAATATTATATAATCTTGTGTCATCATTTAATCATCCACAGGCTACGAGATATATCTCTTTCTAATTCCTTTATAACCCAGAGTTCTAGACCTAAGAAAGACAATTATCTTTCCAACCTCTTCATTAATAATACTCTTATAACTGTGCCTCTTATATCTCTCACAGTCTTAGAACTGTGACAATTCTCTTTCCAAAATCTTCATTAATAATACTCCTATAGCTGTGCCTCTTATATCTCTCACAGTCTTAGAACTGTGAGAGAGATATCTTTCTAAGCCTTTTATCACCCGAAGACTTAGGACTGTACTACGATATAAATCACTTCCCAATCTTATTGCCGAGAGTGTTAGTGTTGTGAGAGAGAAATGTTTTATCACAAAGAATGTTAAGACTGCGGGAGAATATTAACTTTCAAACTATTTTATCACCAGCAGTCTTAAGACTGCGACTTAATCTCTTTCCAAGCATGTTATCACCGCCAGTTTCTATTCTCAGTAATATCTCCTAACACTTTTGTCACCAAAAAAAATTTCCTAAGAGAGATGAATCTCTTCTAAGCCTATTATTACCAAACTTCTTATGACTGTGAGAGGTAATTCTCTTTTGAAGTCCATTATCATCAGCAATCTTGCGACTCTGAGTGATAAATCTCTCTCAAATCCTTTGTCAGTTGCAGGCTTAGGAATGAAAGAGATAAATATCATTCTTACTGTTTCAGCACTCAAAGTCTTAGGCCTAAGGGATATGATTCTCTTTCCAATCTTTTTTATTAACAACATTTCGTAGGACAGCTTATAATTGTGAGAAATATATCATTTTGACTCATTTATCGATCATAACTCTAGAATACTGAGAAAAGTCTCTATCAAACCTGCTTATCAACGAAAATCACAGGACTGTGAAAAATAAATATCTTTCGAAGACTTTTATCGCATTCCGACTGAGAGATGAATATATTTCTATTTCTTTCTTGCCTTCTTTTTATTATAACCAAAAGCTTACTAACCGTTGAATAATGACGTAAATAAATTTCCAAACTCTTTATCAACAACACTTTTGTGAGTGTAAGAAATATATTATCTCTTTATAAGCCTTTTATCAAATGCTGTCCTAGGATGGCGAGAGATAAATCTCTTACCTAGCCTATTTATCATCGAAAACCTGGGGACTTCGAGAGGAAAATATCATTCTAAACCTTTTGCCATCTGCATTCCCAGGATTAAGATAAATAAATATCTTTCTAAGCCTTTCATCACAAACAGTCTTATGCCTATATGAGATATATCTGTATATACTCTTGAGCACCTGCAGACTTAGAACTTAAGGAGTTCGATCTCCTTCCAACCTCGTTTCTATTGACAATCTTATGACTGTGAGACAACCACTTTCTAACACTTTTAGTACCAATAGTCTTAGGACTGTGAAGGAAAATATCTTTCTGAACATTTTCCTCACTAACAACCTTGGTTCTGTGAGAGATGAAGCTTTTTCTATGCCTTTTATCAATAATCTATCCTAGGATCGTGTGATAAATATCTCATTTTATGGTTTCTATCACCAACAGGAGTAGAGCTGTGGAACATGAATCCTTCCTACCAAAAATGTTAAGACTATGAAAAATAAATCTCAGTCTTAGCCTTTAATCACCAAATTCCTAATTCATTAATCGGCAACAGGCCAAGGACTGCAAGAGATTAATCTCTAACTCTTTTAGCACCCAGAGTCTTAGAATTATGACACACAAAACTCTCTATTTAGAATCCACAGTCTTTGTTATAAGACTTTGTAATTATTCCCAACCTCTCTATCAACAAAAATATCTTGACTGTCATCTAACCCAATTATCAATGGCAGTCATAGGACTGTGAGGGACATATATTTTTTAAACCTTTTAACATCAACAGTCTTATTACTTTCATTGATGACTCTCTATTTTTTTAATCTCCACAGTCATCAGACTGGGCGAGATGAATCTCTTATAAATGTGAGATTAAGTCTGTTACTAAGTCTTTCCTCACTAACAGCATTAAGACCGTGATATATGAATCTTGTCCACAATTTTTTAGCATCAGCAATTTTGGGAGTGTGAGTGATAAATATCTAAGCTATTATCACCAAAATCTCTGAACTATCTGAGATACACTATTTCTGATCCTTTATCACTTTCAGTCTAAGTACCGCAAGATGTAGTCACCGTGGCTCAAGCGGTAGCGTCCGCGACTCTGAGGCGTCAGGTCGAAGGTTCGCGCCCCGTCACGGACTGAGGTTAGTAAGGGCATGCACTCAGGATAACGATTACATCTGCCAAAACAAGTCCTTTGTAAGAAGGCATCCGTCCTAGCCCTTAGTAGAAAAGGGAGTTCGAGACGTAAAACCGAATCAATCATCATCATGACAATTGAAACACAAGTTGATTTCAAAAATCAAACCTGGCTTTGCTACCATAAAAAGTGAGAATTCAGTGATAAGAACATAATTAATGTAGGAGTTAATACAACAGAACAGAGGATGTGTCTAAAATTCAGACCTGTCATATTGCTCATTACAAGTCTTACTAATTATGACAGAAATTCAGACTGTCTAAAGAACTACTAGAACAACTTCAAGTTGACTGTTATGAGAAAACTTATATACATATGTGTCATAAATAATCAGAATTTTTCTAAAGATAAATCCTGAATTAATAAGTAGAATATATTTAGTACAACAGAGTATTTCTAATAACAACTTAAGAACAGAAAAATTAGAAATAAAATTACTTTCCTTAGGCCCACACACTTCACATATTTAAACATTATAATAACTTCTATTTACCGTGACTCAAACGGTAGCGTCCGCGACTCTGAGGCGTCAGGTCGAGGGTTCGCGCCCCATCACGGTCTGAGGTTAGCAAGGGTATGCACTCAGGGTAACGATTACATCTGCCAAAAAAGTCCTTCGCAAGAAGGCAACCGTCCCAGCCCTTAGTAGAAAAGGGAGTCCGTGACGTAAAACGGAACAACAAACAATAATTTCTATTACAATAATGCTGTAGTCCTGCCATGGAACAATGATTAAGATCAAAAGCTCAAAACTTGTAAACTTTGTACACTTGTTTATATACAGTAACACAAATACCTATCCTTAAATAGTTCAGTTAAATTTTAATCACCTGATCTAATAAAATGTCTTTTGACAGGTTCACAATAACTACATGTTATGCGGGGGACCATGGGAGTGGGACGGTGAAGAGAGCAAAGACAAACTTTGTTGCAACGATGGAGTCTTTCCTAACAACTGCAGGAACTAACAATCACAGAGGTTGCTAAAGAGGAAGAAATTACTGTTTTACGGTGTCATTAAAAGAGTCTTAAACCTTCTTTTTTTACATCATATTTTCGATTCCAATGAGGATAAACGCCATGATGGAAAAAGGTTTTCAAAATAGAGCTTCATTAGAACTATCCTTTTCACTCTAACTTCGCCTAACCTTTTTGAGAAAAAAAACAAGGCCAGAAAATCAGGCTTTGAGAGGAAATTAGCAAAGTCATACAGGATGTGTGTGCATCAGGTACATGACAAACATTTACAAACAAACATTTACAAAAAAAAAAAAAACATTTATTTCCATTTTTGTACTTGAGTCTGGCATCACTTCCAAGTTGTTGGATTATGGTACATAACATACTCCTATAAAAGCACTTATTGCCTGCTGTCGATAAACATTATACAATGTGAGGATTGCAGAGGAAGATGGATACCTGGGTATGCCTGCCCACCTGAATACACCAGTACTACAGATATCCTGAATTCTGGACATCGTTTCTAGAGCAAATAGTAGTAAACTAGTACCTGTGAATACCGATTACTATAAATGACCTAAAACAATAATCTTTGTTGGGAATAAAGCATATAATCTATGACTCACCACTGCCTTCAAGACCAAGTTGCACCTCTATGGCATTATAAATTCTAAAAAATAAAAATAAAAAAAATAAAAAAAATGCGACATCGCAATTTATCACCATAAAAATATTGTAATAGACGGTGTTAAATTTTTCATCTGTTGTTATAACAACAGCATTAAACAACATATACAATAAATATGAACTACAATAACATTACCAAAAATACATATAAAAAACTAACAAAAACAAAGATAACAACAGCAACAACATATATATTATATATATATATATATATATATATATATATATATATATATATATATATATATATATATATATATATATATATATATATATTATATATATATCTACCTTGGCTGTTTCCCCCTTTAATTGGGGGTAGCCGACATCAAGAAAGGAAAACAATAAGGGGATTACTTTGCTCTATGGGCAATGACGAGGGAGCTAGCGACCGTTCAAGAAAGAAACTTATACAAGTAATTTTTCCTAAATATGCG
Organism: Halocaridina rubra; assembly: GCA_037179515.1. Classification (NCBI taxonomy): domain Eukaryota; kingdom Metazoa; phylum Arthropoda; class Malacostraca; order Decapoda; family Atyidae; genus Halocaridina; species Halocaridina rubra. The sequence goes on from JAXCGZ010022877.1 coordinate 95,687, forward strand.
GATTGCTTTTCCCTAAAAATAAAAAAAAATATATACAAAAACACTTGTGGTTTACAGTAATGTTCTGCTTTCCACTCTGTCTCATAGGAGTAGATTTTACCCCCATACAGTTCATATAATGATAATTTCTCAGAAGGTAAAATCTCGCTCATGAATTATGAAATTAAAAGAGAATTCTATATATGTAAATGTGCTTTAGCTATTAATTTACTGAGAGACGAACATTTGGATATAGAAAAAGGTTGATTATTGATGATAATCAAGATCATAAGAATTATTATATTACCAAAAGCAATAATATATGAAGTAAAATTTCAATAATAATGATAATAATAATAATAATAATAATAATACTAATAATAATAATAATAATAATAATAACTGCAACAATATTTTACCTTTATATATATATATATATATATATATATATATATATATATATATATATATATATATGTGTGTGTGTGTGTGTGTGTGTGTGTGTGTGTGTGTGTGTGTGTGTGTGTGTGTGGAGACTGCGCGCATACGTTCGCGTTTTTTTTTTCAGGTCGAAGGAAAATTCGATGTTAATAAGCTTCTTGCTTAATCTTTCAATATTTTTCTTGCTTTCAAGGCATATTCCAATATCATACGCATCTCTATATTATTTACATTTACATTCTTTATATTTCTATCTATTTCAATTTACTGTCACATGTCACCGGTATCATCCATGTTCTTGCACAATAAACGGAAAAATAACTTGTAACTGGGGACAAACTGCGCTGAGGTGGATTTAGGGATATATCCTTAATTTAACCACTGGTATCATATATATATATATATATATATATATATATATATATATATATATATATATATATATATATATATATATATATATATATATATATATATATATATATATATTTTTTTTTTTTTTTTTTTTTTTTTTTTTTTTTGCAATATATATATATATATATATATATATATATATATATATATATATATATATATATATATATATATATATATATATATGTGTGTGTGTGTGTGTGTGTGTGTGTGTGTGTGTGTGTGTGTGTGTGTGTGTGTGTGTGTGTGTGTGTGTGTGATTACCTAATTGTGTTTACGGGAAAGAGCCCAAAGCTCGTATCTTCCCGTCTCCTCATCGGTTCCATTTTTAGACTTAGTGATACTTATCGTACCTGTCCTTAAAACTATGGATTGAGATAGCATTAACTACCTCCTCGCTTAGCGAATTCCAATTATCAACTACTCTTACCCTGAAAAAGTATTTCCTTACATCCTGCAAACAAGTTTTCTTACGAAGCTTCAAACTATGACCTCTAGTTCTAGAGCCAGCCATATCGAAATATCGATCCCTATCCACTCTATCATAACCATGAAGGAATTTAAAGACTGTCACCATATCCCCCCTTACTCTTCTAGCTTCGAGTGATGGCAAGTCTAATTCCCTCAGCCTCTCATCATAACCGAGATTGCGTATTTCTGGCACCAGTTTCGTGGCATGTCTTTGAACTTTTTCAAGCTTAGCTATGTGCTTTTTCAAGTGCGGATTCCAAAAGGGGGCTGCATATTCGAGTTTTGGCCTCACATAGGTTACATAAATATTTCTGAACATTTCCTTGTCCATGTGCCTGAAGGCTACCCTTACATTTGATAAGAATGCATATGCTGCCCTTACTACGCCATTTATATGTATTTCTGGAGACAAATCTGCCAGTATGTTTACTCCTAGATCTCTCTCATTTTCTGTCTCTTGAAGTTGTACTCCAGCCACCGAGTAGTCAAGCTTGGGCCTTCTTGCACTTGTACCCATTCTCATTACCTTACATTTTGAGGTATTGAATTTCATTAGCCACTTTTCTGACCACTCATGCAGATTATTTAGATCCTCCTGAAGTTCTCTACCATTGTTCTCGTTTTTTACTTTCTTCACAATCTTTGCATCATCTGCAAACATATTCATGAATGAATTTACAGACTCTGGTAGGTCATTTACATATACAAGGAACAAAAGTGGCCCTAAAACTAAACCCTGTGGAACTCCACTACTAACTCTTCTCCATTCAGACACTGAGTGTCTTACTCTAACCCTCTGTTCCCTTCCTTCTAAGTAAGTTTTTATCCATTCCAAGACATTTCCACCTATTCTAGCCATTGATTGCAGCTTCCTAATAAGTCTCCCATGTGGAACAGTGTCAAACGCTTTCTGGAAGTCTAGGAATATGCAATCTGCCCAGCCCTCTCTTTCCTGTAAGATTTGGCTTACCTCATCATAAAATTCTAATAAGTTTGTTACTGTTGATCTTCCTTCTCTGAAGCCATGTTGCCTCACTGACAAAAAGTTGAAGGATTCCAAGTGAAGAGAGATATGTTTCCTTAGTAGTTTCTCCATAAGTTTGCAAACTATGCTGGTCAAGGAAACTGGTCTATAGTTCAGAGCCGTATCCCTCCTTCCCTTTTTGAAGATAGGTATCACATTTGCTTGTTTCCAGCATCTTGGAATCTCCTCCGACTCCAGTGACTCCTTAAATATGATACTTAGTGCCACTGATATTGTGTTTGCGCATTTTTTAAGCACATGAGGGGATATGTCATCAGGACCTGTAGCTTTATGAACATCTAAATCCATCAGCGCTTTGCATACCTCTGTGGCTGTAAGGTTGATGTTCTCTAATACCGGCCCTTGAGCTTCTATCACTGCAATCTGAGGGGGTGGGGTATTTTCTACTGTAAATACTGACTGAAACTCCTTGTTCAATTCTTTGCAGATCTCTTCGTCCGTCTCAGTGATGCTTCCATCCGCTCTCTTTAGCCTTAAAACCTGTTCTTTTACCTTCAGTTTTCCTCTGATAAAGCTGTGGAAAAGCTTGGGATTTTCTTTAGCCTTCCTGGTGATGTCCCTCTCATAATCTCTCTCTGCCTTCTTGCTCTTTTGTAGGTTTGCCAGGCATTTATGTTTTTTCTCCTCCTATACCTTTTCCAGCATTTGTCTCTCCACTCCTTAGCTCTTTTACACCCATTATCGAACCATTTCTCTCTGGCATGAATTACACCTACTTTGGTGACAGGTATGCAGCAATCTACTATCTTCCCATATTTCTCACAAAAGATGTCATACATTTCTTGTACAGATTTGTTGTAAAATAAGGTTCTCCAGTCAATAACTGCAAAAAGCTCATTCATTTTGATGTAATCTCCTTTCGGATAGTTCCTCCTCATGTCCTCAGTGCCTCTACCCTCAGGAAGAATGTCTTCAATGATATACTCCATCAACAACACACAGTGGTCACTCTTTCCAATTGGTGGTTCATACTCAATATTTTCAATATCCAACACATTATCTGTGAACACTAGATCAAGTAGTGATGGCTCATCCCCACCCCTGGCTCTTGTTGGTTCCATTACATGTTGGTGTAGGAAATTCCCTTGTACGCAATCTAGGAATCTTGCCCCAAATGAGTCCTCACCACTGTGTGGGTCAAGATTTATCCAATCTATCTCTTTATGATTAAAGTCTCCCATAATCAAAATCCTACATTTTTTCTCCCGTGCCATGTTAACAACTGAGTTTATGACTTCAATAGTACCTATATGACTTTCCTCATAAATTTCAAGCCTATTTTGGTTCCTTGGTGGGTTGTATACAACAGTTATTATAATGCTCTCTGACCCAGTATTTATGCGAGCAACAAGAAATTCCCTGAACTCACTTTCTATAGCCAAGTTTATTTCTTCAACTTGAATCCTCTCACTTATGAGCAGTGCTATCCCTCCACCAGTCCTCTCAGATCTTTCAACCCTTAGTATTCTGAAGCCCTTAGGAAAAACTGTGACACTGTTTATGTCCTCACTCAACTTAGTCTCTGTAATTGCTACTATATCTGCCTTACTGTTGTGAATCCTATCTTTTAATTCTACTGCCTTACCAGCTAATCCATCAGCATTTGTGTATAACAATCTTAATGAGGCCCCATCCCCTGATCTTCTGTCATTATCTTCTTTATCTCCCCTTTGTCTGGAAGTATTCTGTAACGAAAATTTTTCTTCTCTTCTTCATTTCTCTCATCATTTAACCTTCTTGCCTCTTGCAACAAGTTTTTGATCTTTCCCATCTCTTCCTGTGTTCTGTATCGCCTAATGAACACTTCTTTGCATTCTTGAAGGTCTTTTAGACTTTTGTGTGTGTGTGTGTGTGTGTGTGTGTGTGTGTGTGTGTGTGTGTGATTACCTAATTGTGATTACCTAATTGTGCTTACGGGAAAGAGCCCAAAGCTCGTATCTTCCCGTCTCCTGATCGGTTCCATTTTTAGACTTAGTGATACTTATCATACCTGTCCTTAAAACTATGGATTGAGGTAGCATTAACTACCTCCTCGCTTAGCGAATTCCAATTATCAACTACTCTTACACTGAAAAAGTATTTCCTTACATCCTGCAAACAAGTTTTCTTACGAAGCTTCAAACTATGACCTCTAGTTCTAGAGCCAGCCATATCGAAATATCGATCCCTATCCACTCTATCATAACCATGAAGGAATTTAAAGACTGTCACCATATCCCCCCTTACTCTTCTAGCTTCGAGTGATGGCAAGTCTAATTCCCTCAGCCTCTCATCATAACCGAGATTGCGTATTTCTGGCACCAGTTTCGTGGCATGTCTTTGAACTTTTTCAAGCTTAGCTATGTGCTTTTTCAAGTGCGGATTCCAAAAGGGGGCTGCATATTCGAGTTTTGGCCTCACATAGGTTACATAAATATTTCTGAACATTTCCTTGTCCATGTGCCTGAAGGCTACCCTTACATTTGATAAGAATGCATATGCTGCCCTTACTACGCCATTTATATGTATTTCTGGAGACAAATCTGCCAATATGTTTACTCCTAGATCTCTCTCATTTTCTGTCTCCTGAAGTTGTACTCCAGCCACCGAGTAGTCAAGCTTGGGCCTTCTTGCACTTGTACCCATTCTCATTACCTTACATTTTGAGGTATTGAATTTCATTAGCCACTTTTCTGACCACTCATGCAGATTATTTAGATCCTCCTGAAGTTCTCTACCATTGTTCTCGTTTTTTACTTTCTTCACAATCTTTGCATCATCTGCAAACATATTCATGAATGAATTTACAGACTCTGGTAGGTCATTTACATATACAAGGAACAAAAGTGGCCCTAAAACTAAACCCTGTGGAACTCCACTACTAACTCTTCTCCATTCAGACACTGAGTGTCTTACTCTAACCCTCTGTTCCCTTCCTTCTAAGTAAGTTTTTATCCATTCCAAGACATTTCCACCTATTCTAGCCATTGATTGCAGCTTCCTAATAAGTCTCCCATGTGGAACAGTGTCAAACGCTTTCTGGAAGTCTAGGAATATGCAATCTGCCCAGCCCTCTCTTTCCTGTAAGATTTGGCTTACATCATCATAAAATTCTAATAAGTTTGTTACTGTTGATCTTCCTTCTCTGAAGCCATGTTGCCTCACTGACAAAAAGTTGAAGGATTCCAAGTGAAGAGAGATATGTTTCCTTAGTAGTTTCTCCATAAGTTTGCAAACTATGCTGGTCAAGGAAACTGGTCTATAGTTCAGAGCCGTATCCCTCCTTCCCTTTTTGAAGATAGGTATCACATTT